>VZTT01018300.1:7533-20924 GCA_013400855.1 Buphagus erythrorhynchus | reverse complement strand
ATCCCCCCGAGGGTGTTTGGGGCTCATCCCCATTCCCTAGGATCCCCCTGAGGGTGTTTGGGGCTCATCCCCATTCCCGAGGATCCCCCCGAGGGTGTTTGGGGCTCATCCCCATTCCCGAGGATCCCCTCGAGGGTGTTTGGGGCTCATCCCCCTCCCCGAGCATCCCCCGGTGGTGCCGTCGGTGTGATGGAACATCAGCAGTGCGCACGCTGCGGGTTTGGTTTTTTTTTCCTATTTTCATTCTTCTTTGAGCTTTTCTCTCCCCAAACTCGCTGTCGCTGTTCCAATGCAGGGAGGGAAAGGACTGGCAGAGGGTGAGAAGCGCCTTTCAGAAGAAATTAATGAAGCCCAGGGAAGTTGTGAAATTGGATGCGACGATCAATGAGGTACCGTGCTCTCAGGAATCCTCTCTCCCCGCTCCCCTGGAAGCCCGGGGAATTAAAGCAGATCCGGTTTATCTGCATGGCTTTATTTACTACACAGTGATAAAACCACGACTTCAGACCCAGATCATTCAGGGAATAATAAGCACAAACTGACTGCCAGGGTCTGAGATCATGCAGAAACCTGGAGCTGAAACCCCACAGAAAAACAGGATTATTCCATAGGGATGCAGCCTCCTGCAAACAGCTTCTCCCTGCTTCTCCTGCATTCCATAGTTTTTGCCTTTAGCCCTTCATTCTTGTGCTGTCCCCTGAGGGAACACCTCTGTCCTTAACCTCTGTGCTGCTGAGGGATTTGAGGAGCACCTGTATAAACACCTTAATCCTCGGTTGTGAAACCCCAGCGCTGCCCCAGTGAAGGATTGCATCCCCGGGAGGGAAGCACAGTTCATCGAAGCACAAGAGTTGTGTCAAATCCAAACGTTTGTTCGCACAGGGGAAGTTGAATCTTGTTCAAAGAGCAGGGAACAAAAGGATTCCACTCGTGCAAGATTGTTATCTGCTTAAACAGCAGCTGAAATGCTGAATTACCGCGGATTTTTATTGGTTGATGTCATTTTATTCCCTTCTTTTCTCTCTCTTCTCTCCACCATTTAGGTCCTGGAGGACTTTATGTATAGGATAGATGAAATTTGTGACCACAATGGACAGATGGAAGATGTCTATTCAGAATTCAACAAATGGTCTTTTGAAAGTGAGTTGGATTTTGCCTGAGCGTGGTGCACCTGCCAGGGCATTGCAGTTAAAATATGATCAGGGATGAATGTGTTGGCTGATTATTTCCAAACTCTCAGCTATAATATCATGGAAAAAGAGTTGCAGAGCAGCCAGGGACTGTCAGTACAAAATTCATCAGCACAAATATAAATTTCTGCCTAGCTACCTGCATGGCTTACAAGAATTCAAACATTCCAATGATTTATAAATCAAGAAATTGGGGGGATTATGGTTCTTTTATCTAGAGTGGGATCAGGTAACACACAGTCTTTTTTGTCCATCTGATATTTGTTAATTATCAGCAGTGCAGCATCAATGAAATATTCCAATAACAGAGTGTTGGCTGCAGGCAAAGATTGGAAAATCCCATTTCCAATGTTTGCATTGGGATTGAGAAGCACTGGAATGATTTACCAAGACAGAGCCTCATCCTTAGAAACCTTTCAGAGCACACTGAGGAATCTGCCAGGGATGACACAGGGCACAAAGTGGCTCAGTGATTCCCAAAAAAAAGAAGGGATGGCTGAGTGTAGTGGCTGAAGCAGCTCTGCCACACCTGACTCTCTTGGCTGGCTCCTCTCAGCAGCCTCTGGACTGAGCTCCTCAAAGTGATTTTATTTTTCCACTGTCAGGGGTGATGGCTGCTTTTGGAAAGGGAGAAATTGGAAATGAAAGAGGGGAAAGAAAGACAAGTGGAAAGAGGTGGGAAGTGGTGGAGTGTGGGATGCTGCCAGTGTTTGTGAGTGGTTTGTGGCTGTGGGAAGGAGCAGGGAATGCTGTGGTAGATGGCTCTTCAAGCCCTCTTCTCCTGCCACTCAATTTTCTTCAGTAAAGTCACCAAATATCCAGTTCTGCTGCTCATGGGGGGATTAGTGACAATCCTAATTTGTGCAAAAATTTTGCTGTAAGGTTCCCTTTGCTGGAAACCCTCAGTGGGGCCAAGGCAAACAGGCAGGAGGTGTTTTACAGGTGCTGCTCTGACAGGTCTGTATCAAGGAACATTTTCAGAAGGCTCATCCAAGCCATTCCTTGATGATAAATAACACATCCCACACACCCTGTGGTTTATAGATTTAATGATAATATTGCCTAACAACAGGTATCTGTCTGGTGCTGTATGGAAAGAGGTTTGGCCTCCTGCAGCAGGACGTGGAAGAAGAAAGTCTGAACTTCATCAAGGCTGTAAAAACGGTATGGGAGATTCTCTCCTGGGGCTGTGGTGATTTTTAACCCCTGCTGTTAATAGAGGCAGCATTTAAAGGAGTCAGCTGGAAAAAGCAGCTCAGGCTTCTGTGCTAAACGTGCCCAGCTCATCCTGGACTTCTTCCTCCTTTGTGGAATGCCTCAGTCTGGCAGGGAACACGCTGTGTGGCCATCAGGGCAGTCCTGGAAGGAGAATTGTCATCCTGGCTGGTGCCTCTGCTCCCCTCTGAGGCTCTGAGGTGCAGCCCTGCAGGGTGGCACTGCTGCTCTGTGTGGGGTTGTACAAACCCCTGGGTTTGGGGTTATACAAATCCCTGGGTTTGGGGTTATACAAATCCCTGGGTTTGGGGTTGTACAAACCCCTGGGTTTGGGGTTGTACAAACCCCTAGGTTTGGGGTTATACACACCCCTGGGTTTGGGGTTGTACAAATCCCTGGGTTTGGGGTTATACAAACCCCTGGGTTTGGGGTTGTACACACCCCTGGGGTTTGGGGTCATACACACCCCTGGAGTTTGGGGTTATACAACCCCTGGGGTTTGGGGTTGTACAAACCCCTGGGGTTGGGGTTATACAAACCCCTGGGTTTGGGGTTGTACACACCCCTGGGTTTGGGGTCATACAAACCCCTGGGTTTGGGGTCATACAAACCCCTGGGTTTGGGGTTATACACACCCCTGGGTTTGGGGTTAGAGCCTTTGGGGCTCTGGGGTGCAGACCTGCCTTGTTTCAGTCACCTCACACAGGCAGCCAGCCCTGCTCAGCTTCCAGCTCATCTCTGCTCAAGGGAGACAGAGGCACTGCCAAAAAATACCTTGTGCCACTCCCAACAGCTGCCTAAAATAAATAGGATTCATTCCCCACGGAGGAAGCTCCTGGCTGTCCCCAGTTTTTACCTGGATATGCCCTAAGTAGACTGAGACCCATCCCCTCTGTCCAGGATGGGAAATCCATCAGAATTTTTGCCTTCCTGACAATTTCCCTCTGCTTTCCAGCCTGATGTTGTCCAGGGATTGCAAGCAGATGGATTAAAGAGAGGTTTCCCCTCCTCTTTCCCCCCACAGATGATGGCCACTTTTGGGATGATGATGGTGACCCCTGTGGAGCTGCACAAGGGGCTCAACACCAAAGTCTGGCAAGCTCACACCAAAGCATGGGATGATATATTTAAAACAGGTCATTATTTAACCCCAGTTTCTCTCCTTGCCCTTTATCTCTGTCTTCTCTTTGCTGGAATTGATTTTTTCACACTTGCTGCTGTTAATCCCTGCCTTCAGCATGGATTAAAAGTCCTTTCCTGTACCTAAACTCGGATTTATTCCCATGTGGGAGCAGTTTTTAGTGACTAACACCCAGGTTATGGGGCAATATCCCATTCCCAGGGAAATCCCAGGATTCTGGGAGCCAGCAGTGCCATGCACCACATTAATCTGTCATTAAAGAAAATTAAAAATGTATAATTTATTTAAAGGCAAGGGTGTAAATGAAAGGGGACTTCTCTCAAGGACTCATTTTCTTGAGAAACAAGAATTGTGCATGCAGCAAAAACCTGTTTGCTAAAAAAAAAAAAAAAAGGAATTAAAGCTTTTCAGAACAACCTGCAACACAGCTGTAAATCTTAAGACCAGAAGTAATTCAAGTAATAAGGTGCAGTTTGGCTTTTTGACAACACTTTTTGACTATTTAAAATGAGTTGGCCTTCTAAGGTTAAAAATTACTCAAACTCCAGATGTGAAGTATGTATTTTTTAATATTTTTAAATTTCATTAATTTAAGCAGTGAGAGGCATAAGTAAATGTTGAGAAAGCTTTTGGGAAGTTGTAACACAGATATTTCCCTTGGGTATTTGAGTCCCAAGGCTTTTTATCCTGCCAGCCACACACTCACTCATTTTATTGCTGGTTAGTTTATGGGCTTTAGGAAAGACACTTTCAGCCAGTTTTGCTCAGAAAAACCAGTTTGACACCTTCACTTAAAATGAATAATTCCTTACAGGAACTGGTTTTAACAGCTGGGATATTCACGAGCAAAATCTGTTTATTTTCATTTAAAAAAAAACCCAGCATGTCGAAATTTGGCATCTCTTTGTGCCTTCCCCTGGCAAACCCAAGGTTTACATTTCCCCTCGGGGGTTCTGGGTGCTAAATCCCTTTGATTTTTTAACACCTTAATCCCCCTTGAAAACCCCAGGTAATAAATTTTACACACTCATGTTTCTGTTTGCTGAATATTTCCTTCAACATGTCACTGATTTCCTCCCCTAATTTAAGAGAGCAGAATTCCTAAGGGTTTGCACGAGCTCCTCTGTTGAAAAGTGATTTTTGGATTGAGTTTTTTGTCTGAAAAGTGATTTTTGGGACTGAGTTTTTTGTCTGAAAAGTGAAAACACCATTCTTTATTCACTACAAACCCACTCATCCTTTACCCACTGCTGCAAACAGAGCACAGCTTGGCCCTTCTTTAAAATCCTGCATGAGGAACGTGGGTTTGCTGCTGTTTTTTTGGGATTTTGAGGCATTTCCCATTGGTCCTGCCCTCCTCAGCCAAGCACTCCATCGACTGCCGGCTGCAGAAGCACTCAGCCAAGCCCCAGGAGGATTTTCTGTGTGACATCTACTCGGGGGGACAGCTGTCCAGGAAGGAGCTCTATGCTGCCATTGCAGAGCTGCAGATCGCTGGTGTGGAGACGGTAAAGATGATTTTCCAAAGGTTTCAGTTCCTCCCAATCCCCTCCTTAGCTGCAGATTGCCAGGGTGCAGATGATAAAGCTGATTTTCCAAGGGTTTCAGATCATTCCAATTCCCTCCTGACCTGCAGATCACTGGGGTGCTGATGTAAAGCTGATTTTCCAAAAGTTTAAATTCCTCCCAATTCTCTCTTTAGCTGCAGATCACTTAGGTGGAGGTGATAAAGCTGGTTTTCCAAGTTTAAATTCCTCCCAATTCCTTTCCTACCTCCAGGTCGCTTAGGTGGAGATGATAAAGCTGATTTTCCAAAGGTTTAAATTCCTCCCAGTTCCCTCCTGAGCTGCAGATCACTGGGGTGCTGGTGTAAAGCTGATTTTCCAAAAGTTTAAATTCTTCCCAATTCCCTCTTTAGCTGCAGGTTGCTTAGGTGGAGATGATAAAGCTGATTTTCCAAAAGTTTATATTCTTCACAATTCCCTCCTTACCTGCAGATCGCTGGGGTGCTGATGTAAAGCTGATTTTCCAAAGGTTTAAATTCCCTCCTGAGCTGCAGATCACCGGGGTGCTGATGTAAAGCTGGTTTTCCAAAGGTTTAAATTCCTCCCAATTCCTTTCCTCCCTCCAGGTCGCTTAGGTGGAGATGATAAAGCAGATTTTCCAAAGGTTGAAATTCCTCCCAATTCCCTCCCTACCTGCAGATTATTGAGGTGGAGATGGGAAAGCTGATTTTTCCAAAGGTTTAAATTCCCTCCTGAGCTGCAGATCACCGGGGTACTGATGTAAAGCTGATTTTCCAAAGGTTTAAATTCCCCCAGTTCCCTTCTTAGCTGCAGATCACCGGGGTACTGATGTAAAGCTGATTTTCCAAGTTGATGTAAAGCTGATTTTCCAAGGGTTTCAATCCATCCCAGTTCCCCCCTTCCTCCCACAGCCCGACCACCAGCATCCCTGGAAGTGAGTTATTCCTGAAGTGGCCTCAGTGGCCCAAGTGTAAATTGAATTTTCCCTGAAATCCCTTGGATTTTTACCTGAAATCCCTGGATTTTTAATTCTGGAGGACAACTGGGACTGCTCATAATCCCTCAGGCTGTCAAAATTCCATCAAGCTGTGCCCAGCCATAAACATTGCTTTGAACTTTGGGCAACTTTTCTTCCTTCTGTCCCTACAAAAGGAGGACTGAACCTTTCTTTCTGCTTTGTTGCAGACAGCCAACAGCTTGCTGTGGGCTCTGTACAACCTTTCCCGCAATCCACACGTCCAGCAGAAGCTTTTCCAGGAAATCCAGAGAGTTTTGGCTGCTCAGGAGAGCCCAAGTGCTGAGAGCCTGAGGGATATGCCTTACCTGAAAGCCTGCCTGAAAGAATCCATGAGGTGAAATTCCCAAATAATTTTCAAAGCAACCACCAGGTTTTTCGCCAGCTTCTTTGTACAAGGGAGAAAGAATTTTGCAGCACGCAGAATTTTGTTCATTTTGCTGTCTGAGGGAAAACATGAGGGATAAAAAAAGGAAAATTGCTGGGAATTTAACCCATTGTTGTCTTTCCCTGCAGATTAACCCCATCAGTGCCTTTCACCACTCGCACCATCGACACAGAAATGGTTCTGGGAAATTACATGCTGCCCAAAGGGGTAAGTCAATTAATTCAGTTTATTGGGATGTTTTGCCATTTATTAATTGCCCTTCAAACCACAGAAGTTGCTTATATTTCAGTTTCAAGCTGGCTTTGCCATAGTACCAGCCCCAGGGTGAGGAAGGAGGGATTCACCCCAAGGATTCCCATAAACACAAACCCACACCTCCTGTCAGAATTAGCCAGAAATATTTCCCTGAAATACTTTTGATGTGCCACCCCAACTCTTTTTTTTTTTTTTTTCCCAATTCCCCCCATGACTCTCTGATGAAACCACAACCTTTTCTACGTTCCAATGAATTCTTTGGGAATTACAACGGCCGCGCCGAGTTTTTTCCATCCTGCAGCCGCTTCCCTCGGGGCTGGCTTGTGACATCCTGCTTTTTTTTTTTGCAGACGGTGCTGATGATCAACAGCCATGCCCTGGGATGCAGTGAGGAATACTTCAGGGGCTGGGCTGAGTTCAGACCCGAGCGCTGGCTGCACAGGGGCTCCATCCATCCCTTCTCCCACGTCCCCTTCGGCCTGGGCAAGAGGATGTGCGTGGGGCGCCGCGTGGCAGAGCTGCAGCTGCACCTGGCCCTCTGCTGGGTAAACACCCCAAAAAAAGGGAATTTTGGGGGGTCTTTACCCCTCCAGTTGGTCAGATCTAGACCCCGCACACTCTTTTATTCCAGCTGGTCTGTAAATACCACAGTGTGGCCATGGATGGGAGCTGGGTAAACATCTCAAAAAAAGGGAATTTTGGGGGGTCTTTACCCCTCCAGTTGGTCAGATCTAGACCCCGCACACTCTTTTATTCCAGCTGGTCTGTAAATACCACAGTGTGGCCATGGATGGGAGCTGGGTAAACATCTCAAAAAAAGGGAATTTTGGGGGGTCTTTACCCCTCCAGTTGGTCAGATCTAGACCCAGCACACTCTTTTATTCCAGCTGGTCTATAAATACTGTGTTGTGGCCATGGACGGGAGCTGGGTAAACACCCCAAAAAAAGGGCATTTTGGGGGCTTTTGCTCCTCCAGCTGATGGGATGCAGAGCACAATGGTGGGGATGTTTTATTCCAGCTGGTCTGTAAATACTACAGTGTGGCCATGGATGGGAGCTGGGTGAACACCTCAAAAAAAGGGAATTTTGGGGGGTTTTGCTCCTGCACCTGATGTGATCCAGAGCTCAGCTCTGAATGCAATGATGGGGATGTTTTATTCCAGCTGATCTGTAAATACTGCATTGTGGCCATGGACAGGAGCTGAGTAAACACCCAAAAAAAGGGAATTTTGGAGATTTTGCTCTCCAGCTGGTCAGACCCAGAGCCCAGCATGCTCTTTTATTCCAGCTGGTCTGTAAATACTGTACTGTGGCCATGGACAGGAACTGGGTAAACACCCCAAAAAAGGGAATTTTGGAGATTTTGCTCCCCAGCTGGTCAGACCCAGAGCCCAGCATGCTGATGGGGATGTTTTATTCCAGCTGATCTGTAAATACTGCACTGTGGCCATGGACAGGAGCTGGGTAAACACCCCAAAAAAGGGAATTTTGGGGGTTTTGCTCTCCAGCTGGTCAGACCCAGAGCCCAGGGTGCTGATGGGGATGTTTTTTTCCAGCTGGTCCGTAAATACTGCATTGTGGCCATGGACAGGAGCTGGGTAAACACCCCAAAAAAGGGAATTTTGGAGGTTTTGCTCTCCAGCTGGTCAGACCCAGAGCCCAGGGTGCTGATGGGGGTGTTTTTTTCCAGCTGGTCCGTAAATACTGCATTGTGGCCACGGACAGGGAGCGGGTGGAGACGCTGCACTCGGGAATCCTCATCCCCAGCCGGGCACTGCCCATCGCCTTCCACCCACGAGCAGGTTGGTGCAGCTCTTTTGGGACCTGATTTGGGGTTTTTATTCTGAAATGGGAGTGTGAACAGACAGATGTTTGTCTGCTCTTCGTTTTCACAGTGCTAGAGCCATCCTGATTCTTTATTTTAACAAACTAAGTGTCACTATTTTAACAGGAAATATCTCGTATTTCACACAGCTCCTGGCTCTGGAGTTTATTTTATACCCACATTTTCATGCATGATGCAGATAAAATAGGGGGAAATCAACACATAGCCACTGCTGCAGAAAATAACAGCCAGTGTGTTGTTAGAACTTCTCCACTGCATTCCCAGAAGATATTTCCTGGAAAAGAATATTTGATCTTGAGCTTTAATTTGCAGATTAAAAAGAAGAAGCCTTAGTGAAGGAACTTCTCACTACAGAGTTCAGATAACAAAACTTCATTTGAGGCAGAGGGACAAAGAAAAATCGATTTGTAAATAGTCATGAAGTGTTGCAACTTTTATATTTTGAATACAGGATTTTTGTCTCTCACAAGTTTTTATAAACAAGCTAACAAAATTATTTACTTATGCAACAACTTAAATTGAGAAAACAAATCTCTGATCTAGAATTAAATCCTCCAAACAGAAATCAAGGATTTCCATCCTTTCAATCCTATCAACACTGGGGAAGATATTTTTTTTTGAAATTGAAAGGATCCTTTCAATCATTTCAATACGGGAGAAATTTTTTTTGCCAGCCAGCACCACAGGAAAAAAATATCTCCCAATATAATCTGAATACTGACTCCTTTAACTGAAGTTTGTTCAGTGCTGTTTGCTTTGACATAATCACTATAGAGATTCTTTTTTTTTTTTTTGTTCAATACAGGTTGCAAAAATTAAAGGACAGCCCTGCTGCTGCCTCCTCTTAAATGAGAGACACCAGCTGTGGAAGTCAGGCTCTGGAGGCTGCAGAAGGAGAACTGGGAGAAGGAGGGAAGAACTTCTGCAGAAGAAGAAGGAGGGAAGAACTTCTGCAGAAGAAGAAGAAGGGAAGAATTTCTGCAGAAGAAGAAGGGAAGAATTTCTGCAGAAGAAGAAGGGAAGAATTTCTGCAGAAGAAGAAGACTGCAGAAGGAGAACTGGGAGAAGGAGGGAAGAATTTCTGCAGAAGAAGAAGGGAAGAATTTCTGCAGAAGAAGAAGGGAAGAACTGCACCCTGGAACAACTGCTGAGCCTGGAACAGCACCAGGACAAGCTCCCAGACTGTTCTGTTGGGAAAATGTGCTTAAAAGGAGAGAAAAATACCAAGTGCTTTCATAGAGCTGTGGAAATCCAGGGGTTTAGTGCAGCTGAGGGGCTGTGCAGGACTTTGTTTAACAGCCCAGTTTGGGGAGAGCTGCCCCAGTTTGGGACCAGTCACGGCTGAACTGGGCCTGGCAGCTCAGGGTGGGAGAGCTTGGGGGAGAGGAGACTGCTCAATCCTCCTCAGTGCCACGAGAAGGGAGGTGGGAGACTGGAAAAAGGCAAAAACAGGGCTGGAAAACCGGGAAAATTAAAGAAATAATTTTCCTTGCCGTTCTGCACTGGGTGGGAGGGAAATAGGGACAAATGCACCTGACAGGATTTTTTTTAACTGCTTTGTTTGAGCAGTTACAGCCTCATGCCTGACACACCCTCTGCTCTTCCCCATGGATTTCCATCCCTCCAGCTCCTGCACAGCCCATTTTATCCCACTTTTATTGCAAAAAAAAACTTAGTGGTCTTTCACTGCATGAAAAGGCCTGGTGCAGAAATGGAACCACTGGAATCCTATGGGTTCTGCCTCTGAGGAATGATGATTATCCTAACAGGATAGTTACATGAGATTAATGACAGAAAATTGTGCTTCCAAGGACAATTCCACAGGAAATGAGGACCCTAAACATTTCCAAGGGGTTTATTTCTCGTGGAGACTGCAATATCTAAAGGTTCAAATTGTCACTGCCCTGCATACCACACTGGATTTTTTTGATTTTTACACTTTTGCAGTTTCAAGTACAGCTTTGTCTCTATATACATTACCTTGAATTTATTTTTTTACATGCTGAAATGATGCAAGTTCTTAGTATTTGTTGGTCTGTCTCTTGTTTTCAATTTGTTTGTTCTCCTCTGTTATGCTCAGACGTGTAAATGTGCCCACAAAATAATGTTTAAAACAATTGTGCATTGTCTGAATATTTCTAGGCAGTTTTGTAAGAAAATAAAGAGTTCTATTTTTTTTTCTCTAGAATTAGTCTTCCATTATTTATTTTAAAATCTTTACAAAGAGGCTTCTGCATCCTTGGCAGAGTGGGAACACATTTCTGCCTGGCATGGAGGTCCCAGGGGTGGGATTGGGACATTTCTCTGCCATTGGGACAAGATAAAATCCATACAGATTGCTGAGGAAGGATGAAAATAGCTTGGATTTTTGCAGAATCAGAAGAAATGATGTGTATTTTAAAAATGCCATGCCTTAGCACCATTCCTGGCAGGGTGAGGGTGACACTGAGAGCAAAGAGGATGGAAACTCAATCCCCAGGGAGCTTGTGCTGAGGTGCAGGTCTGTGTGGGGCATCTCCCCAAAATCCTGGGACAAAACCCACACAAAGCCTCTTCTTCCAGCATGATAAATGAATATCACTGCACTCGAGCCAATGGAGCTGTGCCAATATGGAACACGTGCTAAGAAAAACAATTTGTTCAATTCCGGGCACCTCTCAGTGCTCACAAACGTTCTGATGATTTGACTTTGGGAGAGAGAAGTGGTTTTATCTCGCTGAACTGCCCTTGGCAGCCTCGTTATCAGCTCTTTCGAAACCCTGATTGCTCCCGGGCAGTAAATCACAGGTTGATATTTACTGGGCTGCTCAGGATTTTTGCTATTTAAGCTCAGTGGACTCAAAGATCCACGCGGGTGTTGCTGTGAGGGAGGTTTTGGTTGATTCTGTGCAAGCCCAGGTACAAATCTGTGCCCTCTGCTGGGTGACCAACAGTCCAATAACCGCTGACCTGGAAAATTGAGTTCCGGAACCTTTGGAGATTTTCAGGTTCCTGAAGTTTGCAGAGAACTTCATTAATCTCCTACCTCCAAGTAAATGTCCAAAGCAATTTGCTCAGGAAATAGGTAATTATCAAACTGCACAGATAATGAATGACCAAGCCAGACTTCCACATTCAGAAACCAACAGAGCTTTCTTTTCCCTCCTATTTCCGGAGCAGAAACCCAGCAGGATGCCCTGAGATTAATAAATATCTGGGAGACCTTTTGCCCAGCAGGATAAATCCAGTGCAGCCCTTTGCAGCTTTGGAACGAGTCCCTCATTCAGAATTTCCATTCCAACACCCCTTCCCTGGGATCATTTCCTGCAGTCACTCCTCAGAGGAAGGCAGATCATTACTTTAATGAAATTTATTGGCCTCCACATTCCCTGTCTCAACAGGGAAGGGAGTGAGGTTTACCTGCCCAAAAGGAAGTGAATTCTGTTCAGCCTTTGGGCATGTTGGAATTGAAAAGGCAGAGTTGGAGCCAATAATCCATGCTTTTTTTATGGATAAGAATGCCAGTCTTCAGGCGTGACAATCTGGAATTTTTGATCTGCACTCTGTTCCTGACAAGCTGATGCTGCACAGCCCTGAGTCAGGCCCTGCAGAGGGATTTGGACACCTTTCCCTGCTCTCCTCAGTGACACACAACGCCCAGGTTTGTCCCCTCCAGCCTGACAAGGACCTTTGTGTTCAACAACCAGAGGCAGGATTCACATCTCTGTCAATACTCCAATTAATGGTGCAAAATAACCCAAAATCTGGCAAATTAATTCTGTGAATTATTCACAGCTGAAGTTCATTTCAGGAGAAATGTTCAGAAAATTCAGCCCATGCCTCATTTTAAAGATGTGAAATTTCATTTTTAATTCAATGGCACTGCACATGGGTGGGTGAGTTTTTATTGTATTATCACTTAGAAAGTTGGACAATTTTCAGTCCTTTGTGGCACATACATTGGAAATTCATGGAAGGGTTGTAGCTTTAGCAGAAAAAGCTGATTTTGGCTTCAGATAATTGAAACAAGAGGCTTCTTGAGATGGGAGCTCCCAGCAGCTCATTAATCCCTTCTCCTGGATGTGTGAATTCCTCTGAGAACTCGAGCATTGATAGCTCAAGGTGTGGGTGGCTGCACTCAAATTTTTTTTAATGTCTCCTTTCAGACAAGGCTTGGAGAAAAGTGTGAATATTACAATATGAAACTGAGTATTGTGCTTATTCACTTATATTTATTCTTGGGTATTTTTGAGTATCAGAGTTGGAGAGTGAAAACCAGAGAGTTTCTTTCTTGTCTGTCTGCTCTCCTAGAACTTCATTAATGCCTCATACAACCCCTGTATGGATTTTATCTCCTATATTCCCACATCCTTTGCTAGCAGAGGATGGACTACATCAAATTTCAACTCTTGTCCACGGTTTTCCTCTCAATTCTGTGATCTTTGAGGCTTTGGAACAGCCCAACAAGTTAAACTTCAGCTGGAGGACTTGGATGCAGAAGGAATTTTAGAGAACTTTAAATTGTAGGGTTTGGATGGAGCTGAACACTCATGGAGCAATAATTCCTGACAGGAAAAGCAACAGCCAGGCCTCTCCATGAAACAAAATATTTTTCTCCAAGAGACAATGTCAAAACAAGTGTGGAATGGAATGTGTTTAATAATCAGGGAAAATAATCCTGTGCTTTCTTGGGCATGTTCCTCTCAACAAGTTTGAACTCTTTGCCTCTAAATTTCCATGTGTTGAGTGAACTCCAGGCATTGGGAAGGGAAGGGAAGGGAAGATTTGGGAAGGGAAGGGGAGGTTTGGGAAGGCTTGGGAAGGGCAGGGATGCGA
>VZTT01018299.1:55053-75848 GCA_013400855.1 Buphagus erythrorhynchus | reverse complement strand
CCAAGTCCTGTCATGACAAATCATGGAAATTGCTCAACAGTGAACACTCTCTTTCTCCATCTTTCATGCATTTACCTCACATGTGCAGCAGTATGTTTTCTTCCAGCTGTGATTCCTCCCCTGCTTCCACTTTTAGAAATCCTTAGAAAGGGTCCTCAGGATTAAATATGAAAGGGGGCGGGGGAGGATATCATTCCAATGAGAAGATTGTGGAGATTAAAATGTAATGTAATAAAACATGTCTTCTAGAAATATGCACTCCAGCATCTAACTATAAGCAGACCATTTCATAGCTTTTATTACACTGGACTTCTGCCAGTAGACAAAAATCACACAGAACATGCAACTTTAACAATGAGATTTTTCCCTTATTAAACCTAACTACCAGAGACAGCAGTCACCTCCACTGGTGCTCTGCCTTTGGCCTCCTTCTGAGGTTTAGGCTGTTAAATTGGTTCCACATGACAGGACTTGGAATGCTGAAAATCAATCTAACTTATGATTCTGAAGTTTAGTTTCCCTTAAAGTGTCATATTTCAAAAGTTCACGGCCCAAGTCCTTTCTCTTCCAGCTTCAAGCAAGGACCATTTAAAGCTAATTTAAACACTGTGAGAAGATTGTAGCTTAAGGTCTGTCTCTGCATCCATTTACTTTTCAATGTGAATGAATTAAGAGAAGAAAAACTTATTAAAAGGTATCAAGCACTAATATTAAGGTATCGATTGCAGAGAATATCAGAAGGAATGAAGATTACCTGATTGCTGTTTATTTCAACAATTTACTATACAATTCGACAAGTCTTTTTCAAGCTTTCCTCTCCCTGACACAAATTACAGATAAATGATTTAGTTACTGACAAGCTAGTGGTGTACTGAATGTTGCCTTCTGACATCATTGGCCAGTCCTAGCAATGAAAATATTCTTCAGGATAAAGAAAACTAACCTTTTTTGTACATTTGTTTATTCCAGCCCCTTTTACACTGAGATCTTCTTGCCTAGGAAAAAGATTATATACAAGCATTGAAGTGCTCTTGATATATTTCTTCCCAGTGGCCATGGAAGAGCTGTGTTTATTTCTTCACTAATTAATTCTATGTGATCATTTCACTGAAATGAGGCTTACTCTCCATTTTAAAGGTCTTTTTAGTAAGATTAAAAGCAACATAATAAGAGATGTATAAATATTTGTATATTCTACTGTTTACTAAACAGAATACAAGGCATTTACTTTTTTCATGGGATCCCTCTTTGCACTATCCAGACGTAATTTTTGGCCAGAGGGTTAATATTATATAAACAATCATTTATTTCAGAAGAAATGTGATCATTACTAAGCTGTTCCATTGGTTAATGAAGAACCTCTGTTTTCTTTATCCCAGCTGGGTTGAGGTAATTGCCTTGGGCTGCAGGCAGGAGAATGGGAAGTAGATGAAGCATGTAGAAGATTAGCCACACAAAGAAATTGCCTGAACAAAGAAAGGGCTTCAAGAGTAGGAGGAGAAAATCTCTCAGCCTAGACAGGCATGCTGGGAAAGAAACTGCTTGTGCTGCTCACTACTTCATATCCACAAAAAATGAAGAAGAGAGTCATCAGCAATTCCTGTGGGCTAATCTGTGCATATGCAAGCAAACTGGGCTTGTAGGCACTTTCTGATAAGAAAGAAAACACAACTGTGACAGCTCATGAGTGACACCAGTCATTAACCCAAATGCTGATATATGAGGAGGGTTGTTTAAAGGTGAAGCTCCTCCTTACTTTGGTCTGTTTATACTCACATTGGAAAGCAGAGGAGTGTATTTAATCATGTTAAAGACTCAGATTAAATCTGCAAACCCCCCCGCCCAGCCACATTACCCCTTTACATTCCACTACCACATATGTCCTAAACACAATAATGGCTTTTGTCTCCCGCATTTTATATGGGATTCACCTTATTCAACTGAAGAAATTAAAGTTTCAAAAAGTTTAAACTTGGTCATAACTCACCCTGGCTTCACTTGTAGGCAAATCTGAAAAATAAGATTACTTCATGGAATCATGAATGGCCTGGGCTGGAAGTGACTTTAAGGATCCTGTAGTTCCAAACCTCCTGCCATGGACATAGACACATTTAATTAGACCAGGTTGCTCAGGGCACCATCCAATCTGGCCTTGAACACTCTCCAGGATGGGGCATCCACAACTTCTCTGGGTGACCTGTGCCAGTGCCTTACCTCCCTCACAGTAAAATAAAGAATTTCTTTCTGAGTAGAGAATTTCTTCCTGAAGAAGAAAACTTGTCTTAGCCATCTGCCTTAGAAAAATATGAACTCTCTTGAAGATGCTCACTTCTTTCTACTGTCTGTAAAAAAAGACTGTTTGTAAATAGTGCAGCCTTCAAAGCCTAACCCTGAAGCAGGTAACTGAGAAGACGTGCTGGTATACAAGCAAGGATTTCAATTTCTGCTGGAGAAAAGTCTGTCCTTTACATTCCCAGGAGACTAGCAGTGTTACCACAACAGTGTGTTCCCAGCTGGCAATCTTAATTAAGAATCACAGGAGTGCCTCCTGTTATTATTTTTTCCATGAAAAAATCTCTAATACCTTGGCTGAAGCTCACTGCCAGTGGTACAGAGTCAAACTGAAATAATGGTGAGCCTTGGAGCACCATGTAGCACAAAGTGTCTAATAGCAGAAAATCCTCTTGGTGGAGACAAACCTTTGGAACAGTGAACATGTCCTTGTTCTCTAATGAAGGATACTGCATGCCAGAGATATGCAGTCATGTTCTTTCAATTTCGTTATTCTTATGCATTCAATTACTGCCCTTCAATCACTAGCTGCAGGATAGATCTTGATTTGAAAAATCTTTATTTACTCCAAAACAAAGAATCAGCATTCAATTTTATAGTTTTTTAAAAGTATTCCTGGTTTTACATTTTTACATAGCTTCTAGCTGAAAAGCATGATTGCTCATGGAGCAAAACAGCATTGTTGGACAAATAAGGCTGGTTTAAATATACTATTTCCTTTGCAATTTTTATACTAAAATAAATATGAGCTAGGCTAGAATATGAGTAGGAATACTAGTTCATTAGCAACCAAATGAACTAAATTTTATGTATATTTCTCAGCTACAATAGAAATTTTCACAAACAACTAATGCAGATTTTTCAAAGTTACACTAAAAGTAGCAAAGAGTTTAAGAAGAGTTATCTTACTTTTAACTAGTAGTTAAAAATAGGAAAGCTCTATCACATCTGTGTTAAGAAGAAGAAAAAATATGAACTAAATAGTAATTCTACTGAAGTCCTGCAAAAGCCACATAAGTCTATTCATAGACTTGATCTATCTCTGGATCAGGCCATCATTAAATACTTGTCCAGATGTGCTGTTACACACCCTTTACTTCTGACCTTATCTCTGTTTTGATGACTTCTGTGATATAAGTGGGCTGGACCCATCTTCCCTGAGGCTTTGGTTTATGCACCAATGGACACAGGATTTAGTCTATCTAACTGGGCTATCATCTGGATGCCACGTCAGAAGGAAGAAGTTTCAGAAGTTTTGCCACAGAGTAGGCCCTTATCAAAGTTATATAATCTAGGGATTTTTCAGTGATTCTTATGACACAACATTCCACTGAGACAGTGAGCACTCTAAGATAAGCTCTGGTCTATCCACAGTGAATGACAAATCTGTTCATAACAATGGGATCAGAAACATGTACCTGGGTTCATTCCCCTAGGAAGAAGCTGGCTGGATAATGTTATACCACTAAATATCGAATGTGGCAGTGAAATATTTTCTGCACTCAGGCCTTGTATTGGTATGAGTTTTTCTTGTGCTTGTTTAAAGATGTGATTTAGAAGTATCCGTGATTAACACTTCAAAACAAGGTTTACCATCTTCATCTAAAAGTTGCATTACCTGAATAATGTCTTTTTATACAATGGATAAATTCTGTCAAAGCATCTAACATCTTTCCCCTCTTTTTTTGCTGAAGACACATTCCTGGCTTTTATTCAAGTAAGAGTTAAGGCAAATGTGAGCAATCAGTTGACTTCTATTAAATCAATGCAGCACATTGCTTCATGAGTTTTTTAGAGTGCAAAGATCTCAAACATTTGAGCAAATGAGTAAAATTACAAATCTTGCTACCTAGTAGCAATACAAGTTTATTTGATTCATAAACATTCGCTTCAACCATTCAGGAACACCAAAGGTGTATTCCATACACAGTCACTACTAGGAGTACCAGGAAAGTTGGTGATTTATCTGTCAGAGGTGATTATGCCACTTTGGAGAGCAAGTGATCATTTGCTTTTTAAGTAATTGTTATATGTTTTAATATTAAATGTAAATATCACACACTCAAAATTTTGCTTTCATTTTGCTTTGAATTTTGCTTTCAAGACATGAAAACTATTCACATGCCTTTCCAGGCTCACAGTGATCTTCATTTGCTTGTTCTCTTTCAGATCACTAATAAACTGTAGATTTATCTCTTTTTAGAGCCAAAAAAATCTCATTAATCTGTGGGATATCACATAAATACAGAAGTGATTTTGATTTATGTAAGATCTGGGTGCCTGAAATTCTTCTTTCCTTAAATTGATCATGCCTAAGTATGCAGTTCTCCATGGATTTGTCTGCATCTCACCGATGTCTACCAGTTGAAGAAGAACTCTTCTATGGCCTACTTTTTTCAAGTTCTCCATAGTTTTGAGGCTTCTCTTTGTTGCCACGCTGATGTTTTAAGAAGTAAAATCTGTTTCTGTTGCACATTTTCTTGCTGCGTGCCTTTATTCCTGTTTGGAATTACCCAGCAAAGATGGCATGTTTTTGATTTTGATTTGAGGACATACAATATCTGTTGCATCACTGTTTTGCCTGGGGGGTTCAAAGTGCCCCAGCAGATGAGTGCATGTGTGCTTCTGACTCTTGGATATGAAGAGAGCTGTTTGAACAGCCACAGCCAGCTCTATTGTCCTCATAGCAAACACTGTGAAGTTCCTTTCAGCTACATGTCACTTCCAGTTTATGTTGTCTGAAATTTTAACAATGATAGATGGTACTAGGCTTTTTTCAAAATTCTTGCTCAATCAGAAGCTGATATCCAAGCATGGCTGCACACAATTCTTTTAAGAATAATGACTTTTTCAATAAGTGTAAGACAATTTTAACAGGCACATTCAGGTCATATTTGAACATTCAGAAGTTTTACTCCACACTGTGTGTTTGTCACTGTGATTCACCTGTGTGGAAAGAAGAATGATCTGGACGAACCTGCCACATGAAGAAGACACAAACAAGAGGTACCCAGTGCTTTGTTTGCAGAGAATAATACTGTTCTGTTTCATATCACTGTGAGCTCCAAGGTTCTTTGCAAAGACTGGGAGTACTTCTTTTAACATAGAAGCTGGCCTAACTATTCTGCAATAACTCCCCCATGTGGGCATTTCATTTTACTCTATATTTCATTTTCAAAACAGGAAGGCTGACTCAAATATTAGTCTTTCTTTCATTTATAGTGGCCACACACAAATTTTTCTGGCACGGTTATTATATATGGAAATCTTGGTTACTCTCCCAGTGTCAATAAAATACAGAGCATGTTATCTGTGCTAATGTCAGTATGAACAGGCTGTTTTGAAGGATGATTTCAGTAGGGTAAGAGTGAGCTATATTGGCTGTACTAGTAAAGCAAGCTGTCGTTTGCTCTGATTTAATTGGTTGCCTCTGACACTTCTGGAAGCTTCAGTTAACCATACCAGCTTCTCCCCAGTTTGCTTACTGAAGTTAGTCAAAGCCTGTTTGCTGTCAAAGCTCTGAGCATGCTTTAATCAGCTCTTTGTAGCACTGGTCAAAGCTGACACCTATCCCTTGCTCATGCTGCCAGCATTCCTCATACTCACGGAGGTGAACCGGTAGTGCAAACTCTTTGGATGGCACATAAGAACTTTGAAGGGTTGTAAATCCTCCAAAACTGTCTAGTCAGTACAGCTATGAAACTTTATATCAAAATCTTCATGCAGTTAATTTACAGTTGCTAAGCAGCTCAGTCACAGTAATTCTGATTGCTTTCCTACTTCTTACCTAGAAATAAAAATGGTCATTTAATTACCTAATGGGATTTGTGAAATAAACAAACACTGATAAACACTGATTTTTTTCTTCACCTCAACAAAGACTATAATCTAAGACTAACTATAATCTAAGTTTATTAATTGACAGATAACCAGAGTGTGAAAAACTAAGCCACATTTCTGTTGCCAGTAGGTTGTATAGCACAAGCATCCCAGACGGATTTTAAGTGGGTACAAAATGTATGTTGGCATGAAGAGGGAAAGTGATCCTCCAGTTAGTTTCCCTGTTTGAGACAGTTGATTAACAATGGGCTAGAGGTAGACAGGAGAGAGGTCATTCTCAGGCTGTGTAAACAGAGCAATTTCTCACCCAGAAATCTCCTCTGTGGCAGCTGTCTGAGCTGTAGGGAACTTGTCTTCTGTATAACCAGAAAGAAAATTGTGAAACAGTTCTTCTTGTCTCTTCTCTTTAACTTATTTAATCTGGGACCTAAGGTACCAAGAGACAGCAATAAAGGCAGTTTACCTCCTCTTTTCAGACCAGCCAGTCCCAGGAAATCCTGTCACCTTCTTAGGGTAGTTTATTTGATGTGATTCTAGACTGTATAGAAATGTAAATCATTTATGTCTTCTGTTCAGGAGAAAATAAATGAACAACAAGCCCTATTTCTTTTTTTCTCTAATCATTGTCCAAACTCATTCCCTGGATTTGTTCTTGCATGTGCCTAGATTACTTGTTGAATATGCATATTTTTTTAAATCTGTCATTTGAATATATGTATGCGTATATATACTACTATCGATCAATATGAAACCTGCCTAAGACAATTTTATTTGTTTAACTTTCCTAAAGGTACAACTTCTCTAAACTGAAATAGACCCTTCATAAGTCCTTGTTGAAGTGAATTGAATCTTTTTTCAGAAATGTTGGAAATGGAAGTTCTCTAGTTCTTAAGGTTTCATTAATTTGGTAAATCCAGAATAAGCATTTTTCATACTTCACAGAGTAACTACTCTAGTGTATTTACACTTATTCCAGCACTTGAATTTTCCAATAAGTTCATGAAAATGTTGGAGCTCTCCTTCTAGGGACTAAGTGAGTGTCTGAAATATCAAACTGAATATTACGTCCAGTCCCCTATGTATAGCTGTTCAGTGATGTGAAGAAATCTGACTGAGGTGAAAAATTCCTAATTTCTTAATTAAAGATCCATACAGAGCTCTCCTTTCATCTGTGCTGGATGTGTACTGACACTGGTTGAAAGATAAGCATTGAAGTTCTTATTGTAAACTTCAGCAGTATTGCTGTTTTTCAAATGATAGCAGAATTAATAAGTACACCTGAATCATCACTTGTTAATTCCTGTAAATGAATAAATAATATCCATTGCATCTTTATACATTTTGTTCTTTAAGAATATTGAACAATTTTCAAAAATATAGAAAATTCTTTATTGTAGAAGTGAAATAACAGCCTAAGAAAGCAGAATTTGTGAATATATTGAAGTTGGTGGGATATATGTATTCTCACTTGCCATTTTAACAAACAAAAAGGTTCAGAGGCAAAGCTCCCTAAGTGTGCTTAGAGTGAGTGAAGATATGCATGCCTTTGTAGCCTAATTCAAAGCACTTAATTTAGACCCCTGTACACAGACACCTGTACATTCCCCAAACCTTTCATTTTGTATTGTATAGATGGGTCTGGTTTTGCACCAGCAGGAAGACATTCTTAATGAGTTCCCTTATTTCTCACATTTGACTCAGATATTTTTCAACTGCAGTCTGAATTTTCTTCTCCTAACACTTGAAATCATTTGGCTTAATAAGGTTTTTTATTGTTTCTTATATTCTGATATGATCTTGGTAGAAACACTAATTATATGTCCTTATCTTTGCTTGTATTTTACCCACAGTGATGGGCTTTATACTGACAGTTATACTGTTTGACTTTCTCGATCTTTCTAAGTCTTTCTAGGTTCACAGCATCACAGAAAATTCTGAGTTTGAAGGGAAACACAATAATCATCAAGTCCAACTCTGAAGTGATTGGCCCATACAAGGATCGAACACATAACCTTTGTGCTACTAGCACCAGGCTCCAACCAAACTGGGTTAATTTTTTTATGTATATGGAAAACATAATACAAGTTTTGCTTTTGCTAGTACCAGTACTAGGAAAATCTCTCATGCAGAAACAGATATGAAAGTCTGAAGGAGCTATTTCACTACCTAATAAATTCTATCTCTCTTTAAGTATCCCAAGTTTTCTGGTGTGAAGGCCACCCATGTCTTGGGGGGTATCAGGCACAGCATCACAGCCAGGCAAGGGACGGGATTGTCCTGCTCTGCTCTGAGCTGGGGCAGCCTCACCTCCAGTGCTGGGGGCTGGTTTGGGTGCCACAATATAAAAGAGACATTAAGCTCTTAGAGAGTGTCCAAAGAAGGGCAAAAGGATGGTGAAGGGTCTGGAGGGGAAGCCTTATGGTGAGTGGCTGAGGTCACTTGGTCTGTTCAGCCTCGGGGAGACTGAGGGGAGACCTCATTGCAGTCTACATCTGCCTCATGAAGGGAAGAGCAGGGGCAGGCACTGATCTCTTCTCTCTGGTGACAGTGACAGGACCTAAGGGAATGGCCTGAAGCTGTGTCAAGGGAGGTTTAGGTTGAATATTAGACAAAGTCTAAGATTCTAATATTTCTTCCCTGAGAGGGTGGTTGAGCACTGGAACAGGGTCTCCAGGGCAGTGGTCACAGCACCAAGCCTGACAGAGTTCAAGAAGTGCTTGG
This sequence comes from Buphagus erythrorhynchus, assembly GCA_013400855.1. Lineage (NCBI taxonomy): Eukaryota > Metazoa > Chordata > Aves > Passeriformes > Sturnidae > Buphagus > Buphagus erythrorhynchus. The sequence goes on along the minus strand of VZTT01018299.1, from coordinate 66,995 downwards.
ACAATACTCTCAGGTATATGGTGTAATTCTTGGGGTGTCCTCCACAGGGCCAAGGGTTGAATTTGATGACTAATGGGTGCTTTCCATCTCAGCATATTTTATGAATCTATGAAGTTGCATTTGTCCCTTTCATATTGAGTTACAGAAAAAGATTAGTGTCTGCACATAGAGAAAGGTATAGGTCAGTGTGCTAAGTAAGAAAGTAAAGATAACCCTTGAGTTTAACTATATTTCTGGGCACAATCAGCATCACAAAAGGAGGCAGTAAAACATCCTTTGATAGCTATCTTGTAGTTCCCTTTTCAAATAAGCAAATAACACATGCATCTGTATTTACTGATGTAGTTTTCATCACATGAGCAGACTGATTCCCAGATATGTTCCTTTGTATCCGCAGAGAGTTGCTTTAATTGATCTACTGCCTCACATGTTTGTGCTGAAAATACATAGGCAAATGTTTTAGTTATGCTATCCAGAAATGTACTGATATGCTTTCCATGTTACAGAAAGATGAAATATTTGGGAGAGAGTAACAAGATTAAAAGTTTAGGAGAGTGATAAATTTCTGAATACAGTGAATTAGAAAATAAGAGAGGGATCATTTGTGCTGCTTTCTCAGCTGACAGAGGGAGGTCTCAGCATGATGTAGAGCAAGACACCAGCTTTCTTTTTCCAAATTATGGGAATGTTAATTCCTTTGCTGCAGTTTGACCGTCAAAGCAAGGTAAAAGCAGACACTTTTGTTATTTTTGTATAATTTTTCTCAGCAATTTTATTTATATATGCAATGTCATCTATGAGCAACCCTGAAGGATTCAGGTTTTAAATTCAGAGGGTAATAGCCCAAACATTTTTTCTGCTCTTTATATTAACACAGATTGCCAAATTTTACCCAATGATCTGTGAACCGATACTGTGAACTTTTTAATGAAGCTTGATTTTCCTACTGCCTGGTGTGATGTTTGACAAGACAGATGCTGTGAATGACAATATATAAAAATATAACCAAGTTCTGGTTACAGGTACCTGTTCTGAAGCTAAAACAAACAGTCAGAACTTGTTCAATATATACTTAGACAAATATGACTAGTTTTGTAAAGAAGAAGGTATTGATCTTATTTAAAAATGTAATGAGGGAAAACAAAATGGGCTAATCACCACACAATACATGGGGCAGAAGATAGATGAACACAACCTGGTCCCAACCGTAATTTTAACAGCAACTTAACACAAATATTCTCTACTTTAAAAAAACAAATCACATTAATCCTAACATGGTGCTTTATCATCACCGCTAAATAAGCGTATATAACCTTAAAGATAATTTTACTGACTGCAAAGCATTGGTATTTTTTGTATTTTGCTGTGAGTCATCGATTCTGTAGTGGACTTATATCACTGTATTTCAGTAGGTTTATATCAGTGTAAAGGAGCAGCTCACAGCTCTTGCTGTTTCACAGTAAACAGTAAATTTCATTTACTGTTCTGAAATCATTGGTTGGGATGAACTTCACTGAAAAATAACATAGCTAAAACCAGCAAGAACAATCTATTGCAGTGGATCTTAATCACAAATCACAAATGTCTTGACAAAGTCTTACTGACACTGTAGGAAAAGGTCACTTAGAGTTTGTTGGAGGTCTGGTATGCCAGAGAACAGCCATCACTCTGTCTGGTGGGAAACTTACTATGCTACCATGCACCATACATGAAAGACAAAGAGGTAATTATTTCCAAAATCTATATTGCAGTTGCATATTAATTACTATTTTCACGTGTCTTTGTGTGGAAAGAGTCAATTGGAATGGCAAACACCAGTCATTTGCACTTCCCCACTTCCAAAGAGGAATTGTATCTGTAGGCAGAGACCAACCAGTCTGGAATAAACTGAAGACAAAAATAATTTATTTAACCAGGCTCTCCTAAACAGTAAACTTCATCAGCTACTATGTATTTTTCATTACCTCTGTAAACTTCATTGTATATCTAACACTTCTGCAATTTTTCATAACAATCTGTTCTAAATATGGAAATTCTTCTTGTATTGCTCCAGGTGAAGACCAGGAAGTGATCACCAGACAATCCTGTATTATAGATCAAATTAGACAGTCTACTGCAAATGTGTCTGACAACTGCTTTGGAAGAGCTGCACAGGGCCAAGTGTCTGATGTCATAATTTTAAACCAATAGGGTTTGATTTCCTGTGCCAGAAAATCCAGCACTGTTGGCTTTCTTGACAGCAGATTCAAGCATGTAAAGGGCTCCGATTTATGTCTTCTTAAATGCAGTGACATCAACCTTAAACCAGTCACAGAGGCTGATATTTCTTCTGTGATGATGGCATATCCTCCTAGGTTGACAAGTCAAAATTGTCTTAGTTTTTTGAAAAGTCTGCCAGAAAATAATACTCCCACTGTTGTCCAATGCCACTGTTATTCTATTTTTTTTCTTTCTTCTTTTTTTTTTTTTCATTTCTCACACTCACTTCTTATAAATCAGAGCTGTATTGATCATCATCATTTCCAAAGGATAGTTAATCACACACAGAGAAAGAAAAAGTTGGAACAACTTTTTTCATAGATAGAAACTTTTCTCTTGCTTGTCAATGAACTCAAGTGTCTAATAAAAATTGTAGGGTTTGCAATGATTTCAAGTGGATGAATCATATTCTATGTTAGAAATAATGGCAGAAATTGTTCATGAAAATTATACAAAAATTGAGTAAAAGAAAAATTACCTGTGCTCCCACTTTCAGATAGTTTTATAGCTCAGTGAGTACAGAGCTGTCTCATTCACTTAAAAAAGACTTGATTATATTTTCTGAATATTGAGAGTTTATTTCTGTCTTTTCAAAATTCTCTGCTGTTTCTTGGTTTTACCCTAAAGAAGCAAACCTGTTTCCTCAGAATCCCTACAGTCATCTGTTTGGAAAAATTCTAAAAATTGTCACTAAAAAAAATATTCAGCAGTCATCATTTCAAAAAACCAAGACAAAACCAGATTTTTTCACTTATTCTTAAGCTTCAGCACTTGTGTGACAGTTTCAGCTTCTTCTGTGGTCAATGGAGAGTGACAAGAGCTTTCCATCATTACAGAGGAAAGGTTTGTCACCTAACTTTTACACCACTGTTGCCCATGCAACAAATGTCACTCATAATGTGGAGCTTATTTAAGGGAGTCCACATTGGCTTATGAAGTAGTCTGAGAGTCATTAAAACAGTTTTATGCTTGCTCATATGAACAGTCTCTGTCATCTTCTTGACACACCTGTGGAAAAGAACACAATTTTTTCAACACATTCTTTTATTTTTCCTCTACCTACCACATTGGTACAATGAGACAAACTTTAAGTTATCTGTAATGTGACGTTACTTTTTTTACTGTCATGGTTGTGCTGTTAGGATGTTTTCTTTTCTCCTAGAAAGTGTTGCCAAAAACATACATTATACAAACCTTTTTTTTTTGTACCTCGTTTCTGAACCTGCCATTAGGGTGCTTGAAATACCTATTTGAATTGTTGGAATTCTCTTGGACTCCCAGAATCTTTGCTTTCAGCTTTCTCTATTCCTGGAGCAGAAGACTAGATTTTGTTAAAGCATATAAATATCTGTAAACAATATGGTATTTTAATTAATTTCAGTTTAATTAATTTCAGGGATCTTATGTACTTTTGGAAATGGAGAGCAAAGAATGAAATAACTCAACACATATTACAACTCTTACCAGATTCAACAGTCATACTCAACATCTGATGGTTCACAGATTTGTATACAACTCTAGCTAAATGTAATAACATTGTGTTACAAATTCTTGCTTGTTTTTTAGTTCCAGGCCATGTGCTCTTGTCTTCAAAATGTTCCATCATCAATCACAGGCTCGGTTAGTATATAATCTACTAATTATAGCACTCATTTTCTTAGGAATGGAAAAAGATTAATGAAAAATCCCTGAGGCTGATGAGTATACAGTCCAGCTTTCCTGATGCTGAATGAATGGTCCTGCCACTACAGGAGTGAATGAAAGGTAAGATTTTAAAGTCTATTTAAAGTCCCCCAGAGTACCTTTGCATTTCTCCCATACTTCTGACAAAGATGTAGCAATTTATTGATAATGTTGAATATTGTGAATAGTTTTTTTAAAATGTATTTTTTCTAGTGGAAAATACTCATATTTGTCATGGTCTCCATATGTGCTATACTCCTCAGAGGCTGTAAATCATGAAGCTGTGATGCTAAAAAGCGTTGACTTCTTTTGAACATTGATATGATTTAACTTTTTCATAAATAATATCACATCGTTTATATAGGGCAAAATGGTTTTGTATCTTGGTTATGCTAGTTTATTTTGTTCTTCAGGCCAGATTCTAAAGGGCAGGATCATAGTGGAGAGTTACACGCGCAGAAAAAGACCTAACTAGCTGATTTTTTCAAAGGTAATACCACACCATAACAACTTCACCTTTTTCAGATGCACAGCTTGAAGCACTAACTGATTGAGTAAATTTTTTGCTGTTAAAATCGTCATAACAATTACCCCTTAAACAATCTCATCCCAAAATGTGAAGGAGCACATATTCTTAGTTGCTTTTGCAAATTAAGCATGCATTGAAACAATCACCCTCCTTACCGTGTTGAGTTTTGTAGCAGACATTATTTGATAAATGCTTCATCTTTGACAGATATTTTAGGAACTGGTAGGGAACTCACAGGGGAAGCACTGAGAGCTAAGTTTTCTGATGGTGTTCTTTTGACAAAACTAAATGGAAATGTCTCAAGATTAGAGTTCCCCTTTGTACAGAGAAATATAAGAACTCACTGGATACAATTCCTCTCATCTTCAAGCAGACACTGAAGTAGTACTGATAGTCACAGTGATAGTCCTTTCCCCTGACTGGTGTGACTCAGTAGATGTTTATATAAAAATGTATATAATTAGATGGGACAAAACCTAGCAACTGCCTTTACAGATAAATCCCACAGTATTGATCCACAGTCCACCAAAGTCCATGCAAGGCTGTTTATTCAATTCTCTGGGTCAGAGATCATTCCTTTCTTAATGAAAGATATAATGAAATAAAGAATAAGTGTTGGATTTCTTGAGCTCAGCTGCCAGAATTTTCTCAGAATTCTGGCACAGCTATGGAAATACATTAGGGATGTAAGAAAGCATTTTCTCACATTAGTCATTGGATGTATATTTGGGTATTTGCCATTTTCATTTCAATCCTTGATTCAGTAAGAGAAAATCAACTAAATCAATTTTCCTTTATTTATTTAGTAAGGGAAAGCACTGTTTTATTATATGGAAGACTTGGAAATATTCCAGGAAAGGAGAAGGTTTGACTGAAGACAGGCACATATAGGCTACACTTCCAAAGTATGGCTTGGGTAAGGATATGTGACTCTGACTGCTCAAAAAAAATGTACCAATGCATGTGAAAAAGCAGCACTCACTTGTGTTATCAGCAGCCTTACCAATGATTCTGTGTAAACATTATATATATGGCTCTTGGGTCACATAGAGCACAGAAAGCCAAGGTTTCCACGGACTGCAACAGATGTTCTGTGTCACCAAGAAAGTTCTCAGAACTTGGCATGGCCAGGGCTCTATGAAGAGATCAGGAAAACACATGCTAGTAGCAGCCAAAAAAAAAAAAAATTCTTCTGTTTCAAACCAGCCTGTGTTTTGAACAGTCAGATGTTATTTCCATAAAGCAAATTGCTGAAGATTTCCATATAGTTAAAACCACCAACTGCAAGAAAGATTACAGACTTGAAGGCTCTTGAGGGATTACTACCCTCAAGTAGGCTAAATCACACTTCTAGCTGCTGTTTCAGCAAATTACCCAAGCATCTTGATCTGGATTTGGAAAGGTGAGAGAAGGTTGTTCATACAGAACTAAAGTCATGCTTCATCTTGGTATTGCTGTATCTGAGACCTGGAGGACATATCATTAAAGAGGTTCTTTTCATGTTAGTTACAGAATTGTTTAGAGCTCCAGTCAGGGATGACTTTCCACTAATACTGGTTGTAAGAGATCTCTAGGGCCTTTAAATTGAGATACAATGGCTGATAGGAAAAAAAAACCAGAACCTGTTTTATTTTGTTAACAGAAGATCATACATTATAGAGTAGCTATTAACTGTAAATTAATCTATTTATGCAATTTTTCATATAGCTTTCATCAATTTTGTTTCAAGATCACTACACCCCATAAGTATCAATAGAATACTGTCTCTATATGAATAATTGTCAGTTATTAGTGAATGTCATAAGTCAAATTTTCAGCTGTCTGACTAGAGTTTGTAAGCATTTGGCTCTGATTTCAGTCAAAAACCATGGAGACTGCATAGAAGTTCTATTCTACATGTTTTCATTAGATAATGTTGCTGCAGTGTTGAGAGAATATTTAAGTGGAACGATATGACAAACGTCACATATCAGCTACAAATATAGACTAATAAATCATAAGGTGTCTTAGCTGTGAGGCCCATAGCACTGGAGAATCTCAATGTGAAAAATTAAAATCTCATACACTAAAAAATGTAGCAGGAAGATATAGGAAAAATGCAGCAGAAGATGTATACTTTCCAGGAATAGCCTGGAATAGCCTAAAACAAGTTCAATAGAACAGCAGAATAGCCTGCTTTTCTTGTTTTATTGCTTTTTGAGATGAACAGGGCCTCCAAAACATGAGACATGAGGTGAACTGCTCTGCTGAAACTCTTTTGACTTTCACCTAAAAATCCAAATGTCTGCATACAAAGTGAACACTTAAAAGACCCAACAGCAACAATAAAAACCCAGGAAAAAAATGTGTGAACCTACAGGAATACTAATATTTGTATCTTCATGGCCTAAATTAAGTCTGTTCGTGTTTTCTATCCATTATGAAGAGTTCCGTACTGCAGTCACAATCAAGCAAGCAGTTTTACAGGTTAATTTCTATTTCTGGATCATTAAAAGAAGAGAATTATTTTAAGCTTCCTAAATATCCAGTAATGGTATGGTCTTACAAAGTCCTGTACAGTTTAACTATAACCAGAAAAAAAGCAGTATGGTTTACACTGTCAAAGAAACAATGCATATTTTCCCTCAAAACTGACAATGACTGAATTTTAAAATAGTTTTGGCAAGTTCCTAAAACAGTACGAGCTGAAAGGAAGTAATTAAGCTGCAAAAAATAATCAACATTACCCCTTTTGATGTAGCTGAGTTAAAACCCTGTATCTTGTGTATTATTCTGATTAGGAGGAAACATAAGTGATGGGTATCTTTGACAAAAATCTGTCTGTATGCAAGAATATTTACCTGAGCACAGGATCACCATTCCCATACTTGACTCTGGAGAGCTCTCTCAGTCATCAGGGAGCCCAAGAGGTGAAAATACCAGCTATATCAAGCCCTACGGCAAAACCCAGAGCTGACTCCAGATGGGACTAAGATTTCACTTGAAGAGGAGATCCGTGGAAGTGCTGGTATATTAACCTCTTGACAATCTGAATGGCTCAAAATAACTCGTTTCCTTGTTCAAAAGATAGTGAAGTGTAGTTTGTAAATAAATCCATTAAAAGGATCTAACAGATGGTCATTATCCTTGTAATGCTGTTTAATTATTCATGCAAATACACCACCAGCATTACATGTTGGTCTCAGGAATCAAGGCCGTGGTTTAAATAAGCAAGTAAGATTTTGGAGTGTCTCTACTTCTGTGTAGAGCTTGGGAAACATCACAGGACCTTGCTGTCATGGCAAATGTGTTCAGGCCTTTCTGAACATCATGCATGACCAGAGCTTGGCAGCTATCTGTCAGGGCTCTATTCCCTCTCTGTGAACAATAGTCTTGGCTATTCAGGTCAGTCATGTCATTTTCAGGGAATCTGATGTGGAATTCTGCTGGAGAGGGTTACATTGTGAGTAATGCTGAAAACTGCATTTGTTAGCTTATTTTCTTTTCCAAATTGGTCACTTTGTGTGGCAAAAAGAAAGAATGAAACTCATGTGAATTTATATTAGAAACACTGGAGAGCACTGAGATCCCACATATAGCACTTCTTGACATCCTGTTTAAATTTCTGTAGGTATTATTCTTTGTGGAAAATGAAACTCCTAGGACAGTTAGGGCATTTCTGGTCTCATACCAATAATACCTCCAGCTGAGGCACAGGAAATCCAAATTGCTCCTCAAATTAAATCACGGGAAACCTTGACTCCTTGCTTGTCTCAAGCAAAGTTAATGGGAAACAGACGCACATTCCTATCAAAACACAAAGTTGTATATTTATCTACTGCTGGCTTATCTTTCAGTGTACTGGGCTAAAATTATAATATTCACTTCCCCCCACCCTCCCGCATCCCCCTCTCTTAGTATTTAATTTGGTTAGTATGCTTTTGCAAAATACTAATGAAAATAAATTATCAATTTGTATAAATACTGATAACTGATCATTACTGGCAAATCTGGATCATTAATTTCATCAAAAATAAAACTTGTGTGCTCTGGGAAACACAGTGGCAAAAGTACCATTCATAATCTAAATTGATACAAAACAACAAAAAACAAAATCATCAGATGCAACAAGATATTCAATCTAGACTCAAATAAAATATTTGGGTTTGACTCCAGCTAACAACATTTTGGTAAAAGAAATCTCCTCCTGACACAAAAAGAAGACATAACTATGTTTTTAACAATATGCCTGCCCTCCCTTCCACCCCAGTATGAAACTATGCCATCCATCCATTGGAACTATCATTCCAGTTGCAATGAAAGAGGTTTATGTGTATCCTTTTTCAGAACTCCCAAGACAATGTTGTAGGTTCAGCAGTTAGATGATTATATGCTGCACATGTGAGCAGCTGCCAGTGGCAATACCAGGAGAAAGTGCTACTTTCAAGCTGGTTTGTATCCTTGTACCCCACTGCTTGTTTTTCTTTTTTTCCATTTCTTAACACTATGATGGACAAAATTAACATCTTACTCCTCCCTCTGAAAAGGGGTTAAAAACTGTTTAAAAAATACTCTTGCAATGTTAAACGCTTTTAATAGGAGTTTCATTGATTGTTCTCCTTAGTGTTTACTAGAGCCAGCAATGATCTGTCACATGCCATAGAGAAAATCGGGAACAGAAAAAAATTCCTCCTCAGTGAACTAAGCTAGTTGGCTTTTAACTCAGTCTTTGTGTAACAGTTTGTAGTTGGAAAAAGAGAGAAATCTCTGTGTCCACGTTAATACTACGTTTTATAAGTATATGGCATGAAGCTTCCAGCTGTAGATAACTAATGGCCCTAATTCAGTGAGACTGTCCTCACCTGCAAACATGTAACTGAAAGATTAATCAGGCCAATTAATATGTTCTTAAAGGCCAAGTCAGGAACTATTCAGAACACTGAATGTCTCTGTGCAGTCCTTAAATGTGTTTTTACTGTGATACAAAAAGCCAGTGTTTAAAATGTCATTTCTATAAACCTGACATTCATCAAGCTGTATCAATTCACAGTCTGCTGGCTCATGCTTCTCCTCTCAGTACTCCCCACCTTGTGTGTCCCACATACTCAGTGCTCTTGCAGTTAGTGAGTTTACAGGTTTTCTGCCAGTTGCCATTGAAGAAGCGCCTTGGCAAATGATCAACCCTACCTTCCAGCTTTGGAAGGGATACGCTCATTCTCAAGTCCTTGCTATTTCCTAAAAACCTATGACATCTTAAAAGAACGGTGCTGGCCTGGAGCCCATGTACTGGTCTCAGCAGAGTCCAGCTCATGGTCACACTTGTATTCTCCCATGCTTTGACTGAGGTTACTCTGAGTTTATATCCATTTCACTTCTTTGCATCTTAAAAACATTGGCTTAGTCATCCCTGGAGACCTCTGGCTTTGCAGGATGTGGAGGAGGAAATGGGCTAGTAGAGCTAATAACTCCCTTGGAAGGGTGGAAATTTCTCCATGATCTTGATCAGGAAGGAATGAAAACAAACAGCAAAGCAAGGAATATTTTTGCAGTGCTGTCTGCCTCTCAACCACCAACATGCACAGGCTCACTGTGAGCTCCCTGAGAAGACCTCCTCGCCCTTCCCAAGGGCTATCTAACCTGCCCTTGGCTGACTTCCTCCTTCGTCACTCTGCATCATGGACTCTGAGGCAGTGACAGCATTAAAAACTGAACATACTCCTACATTATTGTTTATATTGTTCTTTCCCTATCTCCTTCCAGAATGTATTTTTATAATCTTCCACTGTAATAGCCTGGCTTGCTAAATGAAGTCTTTTGTTTTCAGCTACAAAGTAATTTTGCACTTAAGGAAATGAAATAGAAACTGCTAGGTTTTATATCTTCATTGCCTTACTGGCAGTAGGCCTAATGTAGCAAGTGAAACATGTCATTAGGAAATGCCATGGCAGAGGTTGGAGACAACCCTTTGCACATTGTGTCACCGAGGGTAGAGCAGTACAGAAGAGGACGGCAGTCATCATGTCATTAAATGCTTGATAAAGTTACACATCAGCACAGGTCTCCCCACCATTCAAACCACACTGCAAAGGCAGGGAGACAGAGAGGCAAGCAACAAGCAAAGAGACTGTAAGAAGTGCCAGTGGTCCTGATGTGGGAAGCAATAAAAGTGCCAGGGATGCACAGCAGGGGCAGTCAGAAACACTAGCAGGAAACTGGAGCAAGCTTGTTTGAGCAAGGCGAGGGAAAGTGGGGCTGGTTTTGATTGTGTTTTGTTCATGTCCTGTGGAGAGCACCTGCAAGCACTTCAGGCTGATGACAGATGAGGGCTATTTTTTAAGATGGATCTATCTTGCCAAAAGAATCTTTCTGGTACAGCAAAGCATACATACCAGCCTTGGGACTTTCCATGTGGTATAGAACCATTCATAGTATTAAACTCTATTTAGACACCTTTTCTAAGGTATTTGAGCATTGTCTGGGAGCAAACCTTTGGTGTTTTGTTGAGGTAAGGTAAGAACATATTATCCTATGAGACACAGACAGATGTGGTTTGCCCAGAGATAGCCTTTATTACTAACTCCCAAGCAGGCATGCGAATTACCAGCCCATTTTATCCCAGATTCCCTGTCCCTTGATGTTTCTGGCCACTGAATAAAGCTATGACCTGTGCTAATAGCTGCTGAAAGCAGTAACCTCGTGGTTAATTTGCATTAAACAAGCACTCCTGGGTTAATTCAGAACTGGTAAGTCCCAGCACGTCCAGCCACATTTCTTCCTGTGCAGTCTTGTCCTATCCTCATAAGCATCATTTTCTAGTTGGTGGCTGAGGGCCAGGTCCTGCTCCCAGATACTGCTAGATAGATCTGCTCTACCTACAGGATTACCCAGTCTGCCTTTTCCTCTCTTGACTAGGCCTTAATTACTCATCTGGTTGTGTATTTTGTATACTGCCATCCATTTTATCCTCTTTGTTCTACTTCAGACTTTATGAAAAGCTGGGGTGTCTTTTGAAAATGCAAATGCAATAACAACTAATTTTTTCCTTTCTGTAGATACACCGTTGGTCTGATATAACTCTAACATTATTTCTTCTTAACTAGTTCTTAATTAAATTAAGGTCAGAATAAATAATTTCAAGTAGTGTGTGTGCTACAGCAATACACTGAGGCAAGTTTATGTATTTTTTATGCCACAACAATCTCTTAACATCTTATACAAATGACTCATTGCAGATTCAGCAGGTTATTACTTTCCTGAAATACTAGTAATTTCAGTCTTTCTTCCTTACTTGTTGTGTACTACCCTAAATTTCTGGCTATTTCCGATCAGTATAGAAAAATTAAAGGAATAATGCCCACAGAAGCAGGAGTGCTCTCTCACATCTAATACCAACCTGCTCCCTCACTGTCCTTTTTTGGTAATGTTTAGGCTAGGTTCTGCATGTGAAACAAGCTGTCTGACAGAAAAGTGTCTTGATGTTTGCATAGGTGGA
>VZTT01018299.1:35754-48391 GCA_013400855.1 Buphagus erythrorhynchus | reverse complement strand
AAATGCAAATAAGAGTGACTGGCACTTTTATCTAGAGTACTTTCCCAGCAACTAAGAGGTTAATAATCACAGGATCCAATTTTAAAAAATATAATTTGATTCCAATTGCCTTATTTTCCAAAGTGCATTTAGGGTTCATTTCAAAAGGTTCTGTTTCAAAGCATACCTATACAGTCTAGAAAAATGACAGTAATTTAAAAATCATTCAACAAAACCACAGTGTCACTATTTAGACTGTTCAGTTGCCTTGTTTAAATATTTTTACAGTAGTATGACTTGCCAAATGTAGCTGAGAGGCTCTCATAATCATGTATGTCATGGTCTATATTTTTATGACACAGGCAATGCAATCTAGATTTATTAAAACAGAATCCTCCATGTGCAAAACAAAATCTATTCCCAGTATATCACACATCCCAAATCTCTGAACTAGGGCCCCAAAAAGTAGAGTACGTGCTCTATGGAAACAACACATTTTAGTCCTCAAACACACACTTTACAGTTAAAGTTTCGAGACTGCAAGGAATAGTAAGTTAGTTAAATTGTGTTAGAGACATGGTTTATTTCATGTGGACAGAGAAAGCTTTGAAATACACTTCTTATTCCTTCCCGTCAAGCTTATTCCAAATGCAAGATGTGAGGGTCAGTGAACACAGGATGGCATTTGTGCCAAAGGTGCCCAGCTTTGTTCTGTGCAGTACAGTTAAGCTCAGCCTGCCTCAGCTTGGCTGTATTCCACATTCCATATTCAGTTAGAATTGTATTTGACTGCTACTTTTTTAAGGCTGTGCCTAGACAAAACATGAAAAACAAGCAACTGAGGAGGTGCACTTAAGTGGCAAAAAATAACATTTGCATTTTTAAATACATGAAACACAAAAATGCCCATAAAAACTAAAAAACAAAAACCAAAACAAAACAAAAAACCAAAACAAACACAAAAAATAACAAAACAAAACAAAACAAAAAATCCAAACCCCCAACAAATTAAAAACCACCACCAAAAAACCCCAAACAAACAAAAAAACCACACCAAACAAGTGGGGTGGAAAGAGAAAAAATTCTGTAAATGTGCTCAGTCTCTTTTATCATATTGGGGAATTAAACTAACAAATAAGCTCTAGATAAAGCAAGAGAGGAGATGAAGGGCAATTGTAACATGAATTCTGTGGAAGTTTATGACCCTCTTCTAATCCTTTTACACCATTCAGGTAGCCGGAGAGACTCTGGATGACTCTAGAAGGATGGTCAGACAATGAGTAAAAGAGCCAAAAGAGTAGGCAGCAGTGTTCCTTTTCCACCACGCTTCTCCAGCAGCTACTGAATGCTCCAGAGAGCATCAGCACTGCTGCACATGAATAATCACACCAGCCAAGACTGCACTGAATGAACACGATCTACAGTGATGGGAGGAATGCAGAAAAGGCATCCGTGGGAACATTTTCAAAACACCAACAGTTTGAATTTTCCAATCCCTGAAATACTAAGTTGAAAATATATCTCAGAGAAAAATAAAATAGCCCAATTTTAGTATTTTCTCTGCTTTGGACAGGTGGTTTTGGCTATTACAAAAAGGTACAATTCCATTAGAATAATGAGAATTCTGCCACTCAAATTGGAATGTTTTTTTTCCCCCCCCTTGATACTAGGAGTTTTAAACTTGCAGCATGCATGTTTTGAGTAAAGGAAATTATCTGTGTAAGCTTCACCAGTTGCAATTCTGAAAACTTACCTGTGTCTACAGCTAACTTTTGAAAAAGCTGTGTCAAAACAGAAGGCCTGGACGCAGGAAGCCCTGATACCTAGCCCTGGACATAACATATACTCACTTGGGTAATTCATGTAGACTCAATCCAGAAAGATATTAAAGGCTTCCTGTGAGACACAGAGATGTAGCACTGGCATGGATTTCTGCTGAGATGTTTCTTCTGGAATACCATTTATCTTTCCTGCTGCTGTGGTGAAGAGAGAATGATGCGGAGGAGTTGGATGTTGCAATATCATACTTGCACTGCTGACAGGCCAGATGGCAAAACAACCAGTATCACTGGGATGGACAGTGTTGCTAGTTTTTCCTGCCTGCCTGTCAATGCAAAAAGAACAAAAATCAGCTACAAATACTGCACCTTTTAAACAGACAGGTACAGGGGGAAGGGGTAGGGCATGACTGACTCACCTTGGGTTCAAAACAACAAATACATAGTTTGTTCCTGGTGTATATGAAGAGCTCTTAGAGCAGATTATTGAAACATGAGGTTGATTTACAGGACAACTTTGGCATTGATGATTTGCCAAATCACTGAACGGTAATTCCCCTCTTCTTCCTCACAACCTTTTTCCCCCACAGCTCCCCTTCAGTAACAATTACACAAAAACACAAATCCTGTTCATCTGCTTGGTAATTGTATTGTTTAAAGATAGCCAGCCAGCACTAATGTCTGGAGCTGCTTTGCTCTTATAAATCTATATAGAAAGTAATTTACAATATTTCAAAGGAGCATACAAGTTCAGGGGTCACATAATGACAAATAATTTTGGAGCTTACAGTGCCTTTGCCAGCGGTCTCCCAGTTACCAGTATTTCCTTTGCCAAAAATGGTAGACCAGTTATTGAAGATTAATAACCATAATGTTAAATAGATCCATTTCTGTAAGAACAACGCAGCAAACTTAGTGTGGGTCAGTCAGCAGAGGGGGCAATGTGTAGGCTGACAAAGCTCTGGAGCGTTCTGCTCCTGAAGGATGGAAAATAGGGATGACATTGCCCTCTCGTGGGAAACAGCTGAAATGGAAAGTGGCAAAGCTGCAGCCGGATGATATCGGCAAGGTTTGTTAATCCTGCGAGTCTCATTACACCAGGTGCTTAAACCTCCTGACATTTTCGTTCCATACGCTCAGGTCACTCCGAGTTGAGAATATGTGACATGCTACAGGACCAGGATTAAATCTTTACTAAAAAATTCAGTGCATTGGCTAGGGATATAACTGCGAGGCTTATGGCACAGAAGCATCCCTTTAAAAACTAGATACTTGATGTCAGGATTCTCCTTACTGAAAGAACCAGAAAGTGTGAAAAGCACCACTTTTTAGTGTTTTAGCCTGAGAGCTGACACAGAGCTGTGCCACTGAGAGTCAAATCCTGCTAAAACAGTTTAGCTTTAAAAATATCCTCTCTGTTCTGTCGCCAAGCAGTTCAGTTCTTATCTCTTAAAAGTATAATTCATACTGTACAGAGTGGTGGGATGGAGGTGATTTAGGGTTAATTTCAGATGACTTCTAAATTATTATGGACTTTATTGAAAAATATGTTATAGAGTAGGTTACTGTCCAGCCATGATAGCTGTGGACTTTACAAATGGGCTGTCCTGAGGAGTTACATTTTATAAAGAAAGCTGATTTTGATTTTTGCCCAGATCTCTTCAGAGAACCTTGTGAAAAATGAACTATTCAACTGGCAAACTCGGGATGAAGGAGAGTGAGCAAAAGCAAGAAGGAGTGGACAGGCTGAGGACAGGCAGGCAGAGCACAACCTAGCTTGGTTTTGCCTTAAGGAAAGCAGTGTACTACTGGTGCCCCTGAAGTCCACATGGTTGCAATGACAAAAATGCAGGACAGTCTCAGGATATCTCTATGAAGGAGGCACACAGGCCTAGAGGTGGGTCACTCCTAACAGCATATATAGGATTGCTGCAGTAAGCATGGCTGCCAGGATATTAACCATTAGTAAACACTCTCTTCTCAACACAAGAAAAATATTCCCAGCACCTGTCATCCACTGTGGTGAGCAGCTGTTAAGAACCATAGCAAANTATATATAAATATGCATACATGTATGTTTGCATGTATGTAAAAATGTGGGTGGGAATTGCATTGACTAAGTAAAATTTTATTCTCTCGAAGTCTTTGTTCAAAGTGTCTCAATTTCAAGTTATTTGGGATGGAGGACACATGATGACAGAAGAAGCCATACCTTGTTCATACACCAAATAGTGCTTTTACAACTGGCTGTTATAAAGGTGAGATGGGCAATAAGAGGACTCTAACTGATCAGTGCACACAGAAGCTATTCAGACAGCTTGTCTTTCAGGATAACACAGTAGAGAAGAAGGCAAGCACATTTTTTTAAAAAGCTAACTTTACTGTGTTGGATATTTCACCAATGAAGTTTTTACAGAGAGAAAAATGGTAGCAATACTTTAGATAAAGCCAGCAGGGTTAAAGTAACAAGCAAGAGGAAGTGTTTCGGGTCCATTTCTATTCAATTGCCTAATTTCTATTGCCTTCAGAGCTCAGCTGGAGGAAGGACGTCGTGCTGCAGTGGGCAGAGCAGTGCCTGGCTTTGGTGCAGCGCTAACCCCAGCCCAAATGGGTCCCGCCCACCCTCGCCCCACAGAGCACTGACCAGAGCTGTGCTCCAGATGCCAAAACAGAGCTGCCCTGCAAGCTCTCCGGTGCCCCTCAGCGTCTCTTCTGGGTCCATTCACAACATGTCAAACAGCCATAAAAACACCCTCTGTGTGCTCAGTGCAGCAATTAGCTTCAGGCTCCTGATATGGGTCCTGGTGGCAGAGCAAGGTTCCGGTGTCAAAAAAGAAATGAAGGTAGTACCCGGTCTCCTGGCTCTAACGGGTGTTCTGTCAAGTCTCTGGCCCACAAGAGAATGAGTTGTCTGAGTGAATAGAGTGGAGCTGCTCCAGTGCAAGCCATCCGTCCTGGACCCTCATGTAACATGCAGCTCCCAGCCCCTTCTGCTCCGGTCCCAGCTTGTCCTGAGACTCCCAGTGTATCCCAACTCAGAATTATATGGTTGCAAGAAAAAAATTCTATTTCTCCCACTCTGGATGATCCCATTCCTTTCACATGTTTCCCTGAATTCCTAAGCTGGCCATCTTCCCTTGTCTTCTCACCCCAGCCTAAGGTCTCTGCCCAGAAGCCGGTTTCTGCCTGCTCAGCTTCTCCTGCTCTGCCGGCACAGGTACTGCTGCTCTCCCTCCCACACAATGCTCTGGCTCCTTCTTTCACAGGGGTTAAAAACCACTGGCAAGAACTGCTTTTACCAAAAATCTGCCTGGACAAGACACTGAGAGCAGGAGAGGAGAATATGTCCTTGAAAAATTGATGCAGTAGCCACAGCACTAGAGGATTTAAGTATGTTTTTAAGAAAGCCAACTAGTATTCCCAACTCTTTAAATGAGCTTAGAAAATACCTGTAGTGACTATGCATCCTTTCTGGGTCCTACATTATGTCTGGTATCATGCGTGCTATGGAACTTCATCATATTTCTTGGAGTAAGTAATTTCTCTCCTTTTTCTTTTTTAGGACAGACATACATTTGTTGGTGTAAGCATGTAACACAACTTGTTATGATGGCATTTTTCATTCATACTTCTCTGAAGAGAAAAATATAGACAGATGTACGAAGGCTCAAACTTATTTAACAACTAAAGCTAGAGCCCTTTTTTCTATATTTTTTCATACTCACAGAAAAATGTGGTTCTTTCCAAATATTTCAGACTGAGAGTATAATTTCTCACAGTCTCTTACAATCGGCTTCTCTAACTTAAAACACTGCAAAGGCAGTATGGTTTTGTGAATTATCTGTAGACTCTTTACCACAATTGTGCAAAATGACCCTGGCTGCAGTTTAGTAACCACTGCCTTAGGAATCAAATCACTTCACAATTTGTGTTCAGGTCCTGGCATTGCTGCAAAATTCACAGGAAACTTTTCCAGACATTTTCATTATGTCTTGTTTTCTTTCTCAGCAAAATTAATATAGATCATATCATCTGCTTCCCAGGACTGTTGGGATGACCAGTGTTTTGATAATGGTGAAATCTGGGTGGTGACCAGAAAAGCACAGTGCCAATATTAGATTTTGCCATCAAATAAACCCTTCCAGAGTAAGATTTCAGCAGAATTAAAGGAAAAAAGAATCAGAAATTTAAAAATAATAACAAAACAACCAAAGAACATTCTTGTTTTACAAGACTAAATTAAAACATCTATTGCTTCATTGTTTCTCATAACAAATCATTTTTCCTAATGGGCAAATCCTATTGTTTAATTGCGAAATGAATCTTAAAAATCTGACCTGGAGTCTGGTATTTTTCTTGTGCTTACTAGTTTCTATTTGTGAATCTATTTGCTGGTTTCACACTAAAAACAATTCCCTTCCATTTATTATTGCAGATATGAGTCCTAAGAGAAAATTACTTTGCTTCTTATCATTGCTACTTCCATCACTTTGCCTTTTCTGTTATTTTAATCTATAGCAACACAGGTCAAGATTTCCACTTGGTGCAAAATAATGCAAGAATATTGTTGTCCCACACTAGCAATATTCAATTAAAAGAATCATAATTTCTGAGTGTGCGGATCAAAATGCTGATAATAGTACATTTTACCTGGGAAATAATAGTTACTTTGCTACATTATAGGATCTATTTTAAAATGTATTTTCTTCTAAAACTATGGTTAATGTTTATGTAAATTGTAAAAATGTTCTCAAAGAGAAGTGGTGTAAGCTGAGAAAATGGTGTCCCTGGAGATCAATGTAATGATTGCGGTGAGATAAGTGCCAGGGAGAAATATAAATTTCTGTGCTGTGCTGAAAATCTTTCTTCAATTATTAAAATCTCCCTTAAATCCTATTTTTAGAACTAAATTTAATGTAAATGGGCAATGGACCTTGTTCTAGCACAAGGGAGAATTTCTCTTCAAGAGTCCCTCTGGTCTCATTTGGACATTTGTGCATTGTAGGGATGTGTATTAGCTGTGATTTAGCTTTTCTCTGGAGACAATCACCTGCCTGAGACAGTGGTGATGAACTAACTTCCAGAATAGTCTCTGCAGTTTCAGACATACCTGTAACTAATAATGTGTTATCTCACCCTCTGAACTAGAAAGAAAAGAGAGGGGGTGAATAAAAAATATTAAATGTTAAATTAATTTTAAAGCACTGTTGTGGAGGCCGAAAGCCTAACGGTTAAAAGAGTCTGTCTTTCTCCCCTGGAGGGAATGCCCTTAGGCTCTCCCTCTCATAGTGGTTACAATAAGGTTACTCCCGGCATGCCTCCCTGTTTCATGTAAATTGTTTGTATCCTATTGGCCCTTCCCCCTTTGTACTGCCCCTGCGCCCTCAGATGATTCATTAGTTGTTCCCCCCTGCCCCTGGCTCTCCTATATAGACCCTGCTCCCTCAGTCCCTTCGAGCTCGTTCATCCCTGGAGCCCTTCAAGGAAGAAGACCAATAAACTTTGCCCTAGATCACCACACGCAGCTCCCTTCCATTCCTCCAGCGTTGGCCAAAGTGGGAACTCACAAAAGAGCTGGTCACTCTGCCCGGGAGCGAGGACGTGCCTGTGCCTCTCGGACGTCCTTCTCAGGATGCTTCTCCAGAAGGTTGTGGCACTCCACCACCGCTCGCCACTGTGACACACTGTTATACCATTGCCTTGGTTTTACACACAGAAACATATTTCCTGCTATGATAAACTAGAAGGATGAGAAACCTTAAATATTTGTACTGGGATCGGAGAATTACCTTGTAGGGCATCAGGTCAGTGACATATTGGTTAAATATTTTGAATCCAGAGACATAAATTAAAGACTGACAAGCAATTCTTGAGTTTATTATCATTTTTAGGCAAATCAAAGAAATGTGGAGCTCCATGCAACCTCATGGTATAGAGTACAATATTTCTTTAAAGAAGTGGTATTTTATCCTGGACAACATCTGTTGGGAACATCTTTGTGTTTCAAAGCTGTTAAAAACCTAGCAACACGTTTTTTGTCCCTTTTTCAAATTTCAGAAAGCCATAATAAGGTGCAAGCTGTGTGAGTCCATATTTTCTTTTCACTAAAATAGATTATTAAGTGAGAGTTTAATTTTTCAAGGTAAGGTCAAAGATAGAGGGATTCTTAGTGTGGTGTGTGTCAGGAGTAAAACCAGTAAGAGTAGAACTTTGCTAAAAAAAACCTGAAAACATAAACTCATAAATGAGTCATGAAATCAGCATGGGAGAAAGATGACCAATTTTTAATTTTTTTTTCCTTTTTTTTTTTTTTTTTTAAGTCCTGTATTTGTTAGCTGCTGTCCCATCCTAGGTAACTGATATGAACTAGAAATGCTTCCCTGTCTGATCAACATGCCTCTTTGTTTTCCTAGTTCTCAATTATTTGTGGTCAACCATCAATTGTTTCATGTTTATTTTTGAGGTCCTATAACAGCAATTTAAGTCTCAAAGTAGTATACTGTTGATTAACTTAGTTTCTGTTTGCTTTAAGATGATCTCCTTCTGGGGAGGTCACTTGGTATCAAGTAGTATTAATCACAGTTCTATCTATTTAAATCAGATACTTACACAGGTCTTGAATTTTTAAATTTTCCATCTGAACTTCCAGATTGTAACTCACTGGTCTAGCTTTATATGTTCATTTTTTAAAGGGGAATCCATTTTTCTTTTAATATGCATTGTAACTCACAGTGAGTACAAGTAAAAGTCTGCTAGATTTTCTCTTACTAACGCATGAAACTTTAGGAGAAAGTGTACTTCAGTATAAAATCGTAAGTAGGAGAGTGATAAATATGGATGACAAAAACTGGAAAAACAAGTGGAAAAATAAAGGTTTTATGCTGAAAACCAGCTAGTGACTACTGGGCCAGGGCTAACCCCTGCATTGACTGACCCTGTGTTTAGTGAGCTAGTGAGATTAAAATAGCCTTCTTCATGAGTCCTCAGGACTGACCATCTCTTCTCTAGATAAAGCATTTAAGTGTTCAGAGAGGAATGTGAGCATCTTAGCAGCTGAACAGGTAGGATTTCCTAACGTGGCCTTAGCGCAGAGTAAGGAGAGAGAGGATATAGCAATACAGTTTACAATCTTTTTGCTCCTCCACCTTCCTAGAAAAAGACTAAACCTGTCTCTTTGTTGCCATTTGATGAGGATTCAAGTTTGGATTCTGTTGCTGGATCTCGGCTTTTCTGTTCCATACAGAAAGCACAGCTGACACAGAGCAGTATGTCTGGTCCCTCCACTCTGCACTCCTGCTTGTAGTTTGAGCTAGTCTTGGTCTTTGGTCTACAGCAAGAGATACCAGCCTGAAGACCAGGTTAATAACAACTCCAGGATAATACACATTCCCCCTTTCCTCTCTCCCTCCTGATCAGGAGCAGCTGCCTGAGGCTGTGCCTCTTGCTAGTTTGCATAATGCTCAAACACCCACTCCCTTACTATTTTAAGTAGCAGAGACCCACCCACGTTCCCCTTCAATAATCACCTGAACTCTGTCCAGCATGATAATTACACCACGTTTCTGAAAGACAGAAGAATGTTTCTGCAAGCTCAGCAGTATTGGATTACCTTCCTGAAGTGCAGCTGCACTGTAGCAACAAACTGTTTGTCAATAAGTACCGTTTGTCAACAAATACAGCTGAAAATAAACTGTGGCATAACAAGACTGCACTAGATGATCCCATCAAGCTGTCTTCTTTAAGCTCTCGCAGATGAAACAAATACTTTCTAACATAGCTTCTAGAGCCCTCTATTTTATACTTCATATTGCGTTCTGGCCTCTGACCACTAGAAAAGGATGTTCTAGGTTGAGATTTAAAATAAATACCTCAAACTAATGTCTTCCTTCAAAGGTCAAGTGCGTCACAACATTTTAAAACGCATCTAGTAAGCAGATTACGAACCACAGCTCAATTTGTGAGCAAGAAACATTCTGCACAGACTCACAGAGTTGAGTTCATGCGGTCAGAAATTCCCAAGCTTAAAGTACAACAAAAGATAAACCACTAAGAGGTGGGCTAGGCTATCACATTTTTGTGGACTCTTACACAAAATATCTTTCATACTGCAAACACAGTCTGCTTCACAGATTCTGGTCAGGCAGGAGGTTATTTCAACAGCTACAGGACAGAAAGGAGAAAGAGGTTCAGTTCTTTATCCGTACGAACCACGACATAACACATAATACTAGGGTTTATGTACACTTCCAGCAGATACAAACTGCTCTGTGAAGGGGATCGATAAGTCAGGGCAGCAACATCTGTATAGAACGGAAAGATGTTTCAGCAGATGTACCCATTTCTTCCTGATAACCCAGAAACTGCGTCCGTGTGAACTCACAGACCTCTGTCCAGCTTCTCCATCTCTCACTTGTGATGCTGCTGTGTCATTGATTCAATTTTGACCACACCAAGGCCTGCTTCCACATACCATTCAGAAAGTAGTTTAGTTTTGTACATTGCTAGAAGATTCAGACAAAGTTGGCCCTTACTCTCTCAACTTGTGCAGAAAGTCAAAGGTTTGATGTTTTGTTATTTATTACCATCCATTTGAAGGGTTTGGACAGGGGATTGTTTTGGTCAATCTTGTTAATTTTTAAAGAAAGTCATGCTATCTTGAATGCAGGATGAGTGAAACAAATACACTAGAATTTTACTATCACAACCCCACACTTAATCCAGCGAAGTCCCACCAACTTCAGACTCCTTTCATGGCGTTGGAACTACTCCAACCTCAAGCAGTTAGTTCTGTCTTTCTTCTTTTCACATGTGGGAAACACTTCACACTTGTGCTTTGGTCTCTGCAGCTGATCTCTCTGCACCTTGCACAGTAAAATCCTCCATACACTCAAATTCATGCGTGGCCTTAAATGTGCAATTGTTTGAATTTGTCTTGGAGGAGGTGATAATGTGTCTACCTCAAATATAAATGGGGATACTGTTCATGTGAATACTCTTCTAGTGATAGGTGTTAATTAAGGTATCAGTGAAAGCAGCACTCTTCATAAGCACAACAAGCTGCAGCACTTAATACAGATCCAGGGAACAGAGTACGTGTTTTTCAACATTGATAAGCAAAGTCAGGACTGGGACCCAGGATTCAGTCAACTCATTTCCCTTGCCTGCCCTTCATTCTCTGCTCTCTTCACCTGATACGACTATACGTGATAGAAGTTTTATGAAGTAGTAGAGAGGAGGTATCTAGATGTAGATCATGGAATTTTGCTTTGGTGACACAAACAAGACACAGCTGCAATATGTAGATTGCACTGGGTCACAAAATATGTATGCATTGGCATTGCATCAGCATACCTGGAGCTTCAAAGTGCCCTTTAAACATCTCAATCTTCAGAGATGGCATTCAATAAGGTATTATATATTATACTGGGAGAAACTAGGGGCAGAGAGACAGAGCCACTTGCACAAAGAAGTAGAGATTATAAGCCTCAATGTACCACTTGAGGCTGGCAATATTGCTATTAATTTCCAAGTAAGAAATGAGCATAACAAGTAGATGGCTGCATTAATGAAAAATTACTGAAAACATCCTGTTCTGTGCTTAAGCAGGTATGCTATCTGTTGAAGAGAACTTAGGACTTTGGCATTCCTGCTAGAAACCTGAGTGCCTTTCAAAACCAAACGGAAGCTACCAGCAAAGAAGAGAATCTCAGTAAATCTTGGACAAAGCCCCACTTATCTGACTAAAATAACTTCCTTTGAAAATAATTTTGATCCAAGCATAATGATATTGGTAAGTTTTATCTTTGCATGGGAAATGTACCCTCATGTTATACTTGGGAAAACAGTTATTTCTGAAAACTATGTCCTTTGATGCCCTGTGCATGCACTTAAGGTTTTTGTACAAGGAGGGTTGGGGAGGTTCAACTACTGCCTTTGCAAAATGGTTGTTTATTGTTCCAAGAATCTATTGATTTGTCAATGTCCTACAAATCCAAGTAGGCAGGGTTACTGGAACAGCTAGTACAAACATTTCCATGACAGTGCTTGTATCTATTTACAACCTGCCTACACGTTTTGTTTATCTGTTTGAATTGTTGGGGCTCCCATCTCAGTTCCTGCCCAGAGAAGGGCCCACATAAGAACACCACTGTGCCGAGTTACTTCAGCTTCTCTTTGAAGTACTTCTTTGAGGCTGTATCACTATGCTTAAATGCAGGGGTTTTTTGACAGAAAACAGCACATTCCATAGTAACTTCTTCTCCTGACACTGATAGCATTAATTAATATCGGATTATCAATATGAGATTGATCACTGAACTTCATCTACTAGAGAAATTTAATGACATTGGGGAGGTAGAAGGCTTAGAAGTGTTTCTGTTTGTTTTTGGTAATTTATATGTTCTTCTTCACAGAAACTGACAGAAAGAAATTTAGGGTTCCCCTTTTATGAATATTGCCTGCAGAGAGAACACATAACAGTTAAACTCTTATCGGTGTTGGGTCTTAAAAAAAAACTTCAGCTGTACAAAAGGCAAAACCAGGCAGTGCACAGGGTGGAAATGAAATGAAAAGCAAAAAAACCTGGTCATGTATATACCAAGTACTATTTGTGTTCTGCAGAACACATATTTGCGGTCTAGATTTAACTCATATTTCAGGAAGAGCTTCTGATATTTTGTTTGTACTCTCAGCTGAGAAGAAAAGTGAAAGATTAGATTAGATTAAAAATGCATATCAAGATATCATTACAGCATTTCAAGGAATTTCCAAGTACCTACTTCAGTTTTTTTCTTCAGTCCAAAACCTCATATTTGAAGAATTTAGGTGAATAAACAGAGATCAAACACCACCCTCTCACCCCCACTCTACAACGTGCAGTC
>VZTT01018299.1:16514-29560 GCA_013400855.1 Buphagus erythrorhynchus | reverse complement strand
GTAATTGGTCTTTGATACTTCTTTCCCCACCCTGCTCATCCCATGTACTTAACCCGAAGGACCACATCAGGCCTTTGCTTTGCCTCTGCCTCTGCCTCTGCCTCTGCCTCTGCCTCTGCCTCTGAACACTGGACTGTGCACACGCGTGGCTGAAATAAAAATCTCTGTAAAACCCCTGCAAAGGCTCTTCCTGCTTCTTCACCTGCTTCACCTCAACAATGACCCCAACAACAATAGACCAGGTTTGCTTTCTCAGTGATTTGAGACATACAAGCAATCAACCAACAATCCCCATAGATCCTTCCGAAATCTGCTCAAATAGGTGAAAAAAATACATTCCAAACAAGTGTGCATAGAAGCCATGTAAAACTACTGTCACCTCATACCATAAACAAGATGGGTGGAAGACACTTTTTATGGGTTCAGTGGGCGATAAACACAATTGTAGCAGTCAGAGACAGAGCACTAGGAGACTGAAGGTAATTTGATATGGAGACTGGAATCTTACACTTTAATTTCCTAAAGGAATGCATATATCCAGCCCAGCATGGCATCTTGTTCAGACAGCCTTAAGGTGGAAGACTGCTTGCATCAAACCAGACTGAAGTGTGCACAGATTTTGCTTACATTTGTGTGCAAGTTTGCAAGATGGACAGACCTGAAGAAGGCTCAGAAAGAGTTCTGGAGACAATGCTTCTTAATCACTGTGTACATAGGTACATGTGCTTACAAAAATGGCTTCAAGCATATTAAGATCATTCTCTCTGATAGGGACCTAAAATCCCATGACTCATCTGCATAAACCACATATGTGCCATGGGACTAACTCCAATGGCAACACACGGCATCATTAAACCATAATAAAAATTAATAAATAAAAACCATGATATTAAGACTGAGGTGAACTGGAAGTCATAGCCATTGTTAGCATCTTTTGATTCTTAAGAGAAGGCTGGATGAAAATTTCTGAGAGCACAAATTTTGTATTTCTAGATAATCCTGACATTGGCTGCGGGCTAATTTTTTTCACAGCAGCTCACATGGTGTGTACCAAAACAGTGCTGAAAACATACCAGTGTTTTAGCTATTGCTGAGCAGTGCTTGTCCAGCACAAGGGCCTTTTCTTGTCCTACCATGCCATGATAGGCTGGTGGTGCACAAGAATCTGTGAGGAGGCACAGCTGGAACAGCAGATCTCAAATGACCAAAGGATGTTCCACACCACCTAACACTATGATCAGCTGTAAAAATTAAGAAGGAAGGGGGAAGGGACCAAACATTCAGAGCCAGGAGATTTATCTTCCCATGCAGGCATTACAGGATGAGGCCCCCTATGCTGGAAACTGTTAAATATCTGTCAGTGGATGGGAAGTAGTGAATGAATTCCATATCTTTCTTAGCCTGTGTATCTTCATTTTTGCTTTATCTATTAAGTTGTTTTTATTTCATCCCCTAAGTGGTCTCACTTTGACCCTTCACATTCTCTCCCCCATCCCATGGGGGCAGGGAGTGACCAGCAGCTGTCTGGGGCCTGACTGCCTACCCAGGCTGAGCCACAACACAAGTGAGTATGTTTATATAAGGGTTTCAGATCTATATGCAAGAGGGTTCTTGAGATGCAGACAACACAGGGCAGCTATAATATAATCTTGACAATACAAAAGGTAAATTTATACACGTGTAATGTGATATCTGACAACACTTGAATTATAACAGCTTTCACTTGGAAGTGCTGTCACATGAAAGTGATGGGCATCTTGCTCATCTTTCAGCAGTCTGCCCTGTAGTACATAGCTGAAAGTATTTTCTTTTAGCTGTGAAATTTCAGCGTTGTTAAATCTTAGTCATAAGCATGCATGTCACATGCTTGGGATTCAATTTTAAAGTGTCTGCTGAGATTTTGCAATAGAAGTCTAAAAAGTCTAAGAACTAAGCAATTGCTCTCAACCCTCAACGTTATTCTGCCCTGGTTTTTTAACACCCCATCCTCCCCAGTATTCCTGCAGGTGCCAATCCACCCTCATACATAAAGCTTCCTAATATAAAACAGACACACAACCTTTTTATTTTCCTTTTATGGGCATTCTCTATGATTCTAATTTTTATGGAGCTGTACAGGCCAACTCAATAAATACCTGCTTACCTGGCAGCCTGCAAGAACTACTGTATGCACAAGGCACCCTCACAAAAAATGATGCCTTTCACCACAGGGCTCAGTACAAACACGGCAGTACGTCTTTGTGTACCATCATCAAAACATTAATCCTATTTAACAGTATTTGCTGTTGACATGTTCTGTCCTACACCTGCTTTTTCTCTCTAATACCCTCTTCCTCTTCCAAGTGCTCACTTCCTACAAGACTGTCTTCATACCCCACTTTAAGAATCAAAATCCTGTGCCTCAGGCAACAAAAAAATTTACATTAACCTGCAGACAGTAAAAGCATCAGGAGCAATATTTCCTGTTAGTCATACCACAGACCACATGAAGTAGTAAAGGTGCAGTCTCACCCCTGGGAAATAGTCAGGACTAAAAGCATGAAGAGTCTGGAGATCCTGCTTTGAATTCAGTATTTTGCATCTCTAAAGGCAGGCTTGACACTGCAGTGTTAGGCTTCACACACTACAAGTAGGAATGCTGGCTATTTCTTAAGACGAAATTCAGCAACAAGAAACTCCGTGCTTCTGTTGTTGAAAAGTATTTTGGATGGCATACGTAAAATTGGCTTTGTTGTGTCTAGAAGAGGCATTAGTCTGTGCTGCAGTTGTGTATCTTAAACACTGAAGCAACCAGCTAGGATATTTTAACCTCACTGAACATACTAAATGCCTTCTTTACACAGTCAAAAAGTAATAACCAATTGAATTAATTTCAATGGAACTTTAAAAATATTAATAAATTTTAACATATTAATAATACAGTTATTATCTCATTCATTTTTACAAATTATATTCTTAATTAGGACTAGTATCTAGCCAGAATTGTAGTTTGGTTTAGTGAATACAGATCCTCTGTAAGTCTACAATGATTCACCAATATCCCTGATCCCAAACTACTAGTTAATCCAACCTAAGCACCTTGAAGAGTTCCACTCAGTCCTTTATTGTTACATGCAAGAAACACAACTTCAAAAACATTGCTTGTTCATATCCCTCTGCACTTTGTTCTTCGGTAAGCCACTGTGATCTCAGGGTCATCTGGCTGGACAAGCCAAGCTTCTCTACAGAACTGTGAAGGACATTACAGGATGGCCCAGAAAAGCCAATTAAACTATCTCTTTGCCTCCACTCTGCATGACTTGAGCAAGAGCAGTCAGAAATAGACCTCTAATCCACAGAGGATGAAATCTGTAAGCGCATTTCCATGGGCCATGCTGAACAGCTTGCAGGGTGCAGGGACTTCAAGTGCTACATTTCCATCAGGAAACTTGCCTGCATTCTATTATGATTACTAGATATCAAATACAATTACTGCCTGGGAAGATTGTGGAGAACTATGGAAAACAATATTTAAGCCAGAGGGAACTGTCATCAAAAAGGCCTAACATCAACTGGCAGTTGGCATCCAGGAATGAGCCAAGAGGGGATCAAATTGTTTCTGGCTTCAAGTTATTAGCTCTTGAGTTTGTTAAACTGCACTGAGAAAACAAGATCAGCAAACATGTTCCCCGCTGAGTGAGTAGCTGGGGTGTTACACACCAGGTAGCACACTGGGATGGATCTAGAATTAAAATGAAAGCTAGAAGTTACTAGATGCACTAGAAAATATTCTTTATTAGAAGAACTAATCTACCCAAACTACATTTAAAAATTGCATTACATTCTTAACTTTGATACCACCTGGAAAAAATTTTTCTACGGTCTACGAATTTAAAGAGTGGGGCAAAAGAAAATTCCTTTACCAGTATTTACAGGTATTTCAAGTCTACAATTACAAGTGTTTCAGTAAGCCTGAACATCTTATTTGTGCTTGTGTAATCCCAGTCTATACTTATAGGAGCTAAATCAGATTTCTGAAAGTCATCCAAATGAGTCTCCACCCTTGACTTAGGTAATCAAAACACTTCTTGGTATCATCCTTCACCCTGTTACTTACACATAGCCATGTCCTTTACTTTTGCTGTTTTCATAAGCAAGCTGCCTACAGGAATGGCACTTTGGAAACTGAACAGCACAGGAATTTTACACCCCATTTACCAGGGGCAGTATGCCACTGCTAAACTCCAGCTGATACTTTATCTGTCTGAAATTCTTCACAGTTTGCTCTGCTTCAAGTACTTCAGTTACAAGTTTTGCTGGTTCTTCGTCTTTTTCCCAGAGCGCTAACCTAGACAATACACACCAACCTTAGTAACAACTCTCGCCGTACTGAAAAGCAATCACTTGATCCTCACTTGCCATTCATTTATTTTTATCTCACTCATCTCTTTAACACATGGGGTCTCTACTCTTATTCAAATATCTCTTCGTTTCCAAACGAAGAGCGCAAAACCGCGTTCTTTACATCTGGGGCGGGCTAAAGCCAAGTGAGCGAGCTGTCTCAGTGTGTGACAGCCAGCGGCAGCCGCGGCTCGGGCGGGGGCTGCTGCAACCTGGGCTTCTCCAGCGGGAGGGCAGGCACGGGCTGACGGGGCAGAGCTGGAGGTTCCGGGGGTTCTCTGTCAAGTTATATATTTTGACGAGTGCTCCCCGGCCCGCCCTCTCTCGGCCCTGGGGCAGGGGCGCCGGCCGTGCGCTGCCGGCGGGGCCGGGCCGCCCGGGCTGGGGCGGGGTGGCCGCGGTACTCACTGCTTGTAGGGGTCGTGGAAGGGCAGCGCCAGCCAGTCCCCGTGCATGGCGCGCATGTAGCCCACCATCTCCTCGGCGCTGTGGTCGGAGGAGATGAAGACGACCTCGAAGGGGGCGGGGGGCTCGGTCTCCTCCAGCAGCTCCGTGTAGAAGTCGCAGAGGACGGGGGTGAAGTCGCGGCACGGCGAGCACCAGCCGGCGGAGAAGTACAAGCCCACGACCTTGTTCTGCAGGGCCTCCTCGGGGTCCACGCTGCGGCCATCCTTGCTGACCAGAAGCCGCCCGCTGAACACATCCACCATGCTGGCACGGCCGGACCCGCCAGGGGCGCCGCGACGGGCGGGTGGCTGCGAGCCCGAGCGCTCCCCGGGCGCGGCCGCGCACCGCCGCTCGCCGGCACCCTCCCTCCCTGCTTCCCCCAGAGCCACACCGCCACCCTGCTTCCCCTAGAGCCACACCGCCGCGCCACACGGCCACCCTGCTTCCCCCAGAGCCACACCGCCACCCTGCTTCCCCCAGAGCCACACCGCCGCCCTTCTATGGCACGGCCGCCGCTTTATAGCGCCCGCCACCGCCCGGGCCCGCCCAGCGCAGCCCGGGGGACGCGGCCCCTTCCCCCTGCTTCTCTGAGCGCCAAGTCGGCTTTCAGAGAAGGTAAGTACAGCTGAAGGTGTCCAGCTTCCAATAAATTTGAACAGTAATCGCGTGCGCCGGGCCCCCTCAGCTCGCCATGGAGCTCACCGCCTCTCCCCTGAAGGTGTCATCACAAAGCTTGGTCAGTTTTGGCAATAAACCTTTTATTATCAGACGTCCAGCACTTTTTGTTGTAGCATGGAGAATTAATCTGAATTCTGGATATAAAAGGAGCTGTCTTTTCTCTGTCCCAGTAGATATGAGGAATTCTTATTTTATTCCAGGGCACTCATCATGTGTTTGGGTTGAATAATGCTTTTTTCCTCCAGATGACATTGAAATTAATCAAAGTAATTAATGAAATTGTATTACAAATATGCAGTCTTTTTCCTGCCTAAAGCAACCTGCAGAAACAGAAATAAAGGAGGTAGAGGTATTAAATTAAATTTGGTGGTAGGAGTATTAAACTACAGTTTAATTAAAAGATCACAATAGGGTGATAATCAAACTTTGCTCAAAGCAAAGTAATTACATACACCTACGATGCTAGAGTTAATGTCTCTATAAACTATACACAAGATAAATGTCAGAAAGTTCTGAAACCCTGTCTAGGTCTTTAAGGAACATACCCGTTGCTCTCTCCTTCATGTACCTTCTTCATAGCTGGCACTAGTCCGAGTAGAAAGAATTTGATCCAATAAACATTTGCAATAAAGAGTCTCTTAAAACCTGTGTTATATGCATGATGCTGGATTTTTAAGTGAAAAGGTGTAAAACACCAAGTTTCAATCTGCTTATAATTCTTAAGCATTCTTATGGTATTTCATAGGAAATGCATACCCATCATAACACAGCTATGTTGGCAGGCTGTATATCCATCCAGTGAGAAGCCATGAGGGAAAAGCTGACTAAATTCACTCTAGTGAAGGAGAGTGTGACCTGGATGAGGGCTTGTTCACTCTATGTTCAATTAATCTTTAGCACATTGTCTACTTAATTATACCCTGATGAAAACATATAAGTGACAAAACTAATCAAGATAAACTCTGGTTGGGCAATACTGCATGTAGTGCAATCCCTGAAGAAGTTGTATTAGCAACTGGCCTTGGTGAATCCCATCATGTATGAATACTCGCCAGACAGAAAATCAGACCCCAACAAGCACCTTAACACACAGAATAAAGGAAACACATCAGTGGATTGAAGAGTTAAATTTGTAGCAATCATTGATAAAATTTTATAAAATAGCTGGGTTTTTTAAATTCACTTTCATAATACATAAAAATGTACTTTACAGGAGAAAGTTATAATCTGAGTTACTGGTGAGAAAGCAGACAGTTACTTACCACAGTGTATATAGTGAAAAAAAGGAATAGCAAGTTTCTCAATCTCAACCCAACACATTAACCAATGAGCTGGGGAAAGAAGCCAGTGCACAAAGAATTACTGAGCCAAAAGAATTAGCTTTTACTATACACAATCTGCCAACTAAGTAGTTATTACATATTCATCGCATTCCTTAGAGCTGACACATTTGGAACACCTTTTCCTCCGCTGCTCAGGGTCATAGTCAGGGATAGTCAGCAGTGATACAGATATTTAGTGAATGTTCCTTTGTGATTGTTCTTGGAGATGCTTTCTCTACATAACCTCCAAGCACAAAAGAAGTAACACTATCTTTTCTTAAGTAGGAAAATTAGCCAAATAAGTAGCACACTTTTTAAAAAAATTACTATTTTATTAATTTTATTTAAACTCTTTAGTGCATATTGCAGCAGATATCAAGGGTTACCTGATAGGGAATCTTACTTTTTCTCCATAAGAGATACTGGGATGTAGCTCTTCTTACCACAAAGACATCTACCATCATAAGGACTGAATGCTGAATGAGAGCTGTAGCCAAAACATTTTAGTATAGAAGACACTATAAGGTATATCTCCTTTTCTTTTTTTTTTTTTTTTTTTTTTTTTTTTTTTTTTTTTNTTTTTTTTTTTTTTGTTTCCTTTTTTTGAAGCAACAGATTGTTACCAATAAGAGGCAATAATTATCAGAGAACACTGCACTGGTGAGGCCTCACTTTGGGTCCTGTGTGCAGTTTTGGATGTCGCAATATAAAAAAGACATCAGGCTATTAGAGACCATCCAAAGGAGGGTAACAAAGATGAGGAAGGGCCTTGAGGGGGAGCTGTATGAGGAGCAGCAGAGGTCACTTGGTCTGTTCAGCCTGGAGGAGACTGAGGGGAGACCTCGTTGCAGGAATGCCCTCAAATTGTCTCAGGGAAGGTTAAGGTTGGATATTAGGAAAAGGTTCCACACCCAGAGGGTGGCTGGACACTGGAACAGGCTCCCCAGGGAAGTGGTCACAGCACCAGCCTGACAGAGTTCATGAAGCATTTGACACTGCTATCAGGCACAGGACAGGGTGTCCTGTGCAGGGCCAGGAGATAGACTCAATGATCCTTGTGGGTCCCTTCCAAATCAGGATATTCTGTGATTCTACAATAATAATTTTTAAGTAAACATTTGCAACATTAATTCTGGGTCCCAGTTTAATAAGCATTATTGGTGTAAATAAATAATACATATGGAAAGGGTGAAAGAATGTTCTTACAAATACTTAAAAATCAGCTAGATTTGAGAGTTTTCAAGGAATATTTTTTTTTAATCAGGAAATATTGCAACCTATTAACAGATTCCTACTATGCAAAAAGTCTGTTACAGGAAGTGCAGGAACTATGGGTACATTCTTTCCATTTTACAGATTTTGAAATTAGCAAAGGTGTATGAACTTCTCCTTGCAGTACAAAAAGCCTGATTCAATGATCCTTTGCATCTAACTTTATCCTCAGTAATGTACCTCAAATTACCAAGTGCTAGACAGTCTAAATATCAGTGCTGTAACATTTCTGACTTCCAAACAGGTATGCCAGGAAAATAATGCAGTGTCATCTAATACAGCAGCAGCTGCATGGCAACAAGGAACTACATTTGCACCTGCAGAAATGGAAAAATACTGAGGTAAAATTCTCCTCTAGTTCGTTTGAGTTCAGACTTTTCACTTCACTCTAGCCTTTTGGCAGTTTAGTGTAACAAAGTAGATATTTAGGGGTTGGGGTTTTTTTGCCTGAAGAGACCTCTGACTAGATGCATTCCTTTCAGGGTCAGACTCATCCAACACTACTTCCTGCATTTACATGCCTTATGAGAAGTGTAAAGCTGCTTTTGAGTCTTTCTGCATAATCTAGCTCAGTCCTTTACAGTTGCTAGCAACCACCACCTAATTCTACTTTTTTTGCCAGAGTTTTTGTTTGAAGGAAAAGGTGAGATTGTCAAGCACTCTGCTATAAGAAGGGACTCCAGAATTTTGATAGCAGTTTCAGTTGCTTTAAGTAATTTGATAGCTGCATACAAAAGAAATTGGCATCTACACAACCTCTTCTGGCAAAAGAAGAAAGTCTTCATTCGTGGAAGGGAGAGCCTGCATCTACTCCTGACCACCTTGTTAGCAGCCTCTCTTCTAGCTAGATTGACTGAATGATTTCATTAAACCATGTATTTCAGGTGATCATTTATTAGCATAAAAAGGACTGGATGCTAGGGAAACCAACGTAAATTTACAGTGCTTAAGTTAAGATGCTTTTCTGCCAATAACCAAGCTGCCAATGCCGCTATGCTGCAGGTGCTAGCAGGAGCTCCTGGTATGAGTTTTGGCAGAGCACACTGACCTCACTGCAGTCACTTGTCTCACAGGTTTGCAGATAGCCTCCTAAAAGTTTTCTGTCTAGCATGCTCCTTTCCATAAGAAATCTCTGGTTTTGCTGTTTGAATTAAGGGAATGTTCTTTTAAGGCTGGGATTCACTGTCATTTATATTGTATATGTTTTATCTAGGTACCGTAAAATCCCAACGACCTTCCCCTTGCACAGACATACCCAGAATACATAACATTCTCTAGCCTGTAGTATCATGTGCTCTGATTTTAAAATCATTAGAAGCACAGAAATAATTAAGAAAGCAATGTCACTAAATAGACTGAAAATTCCACTACAAAACCCCCCAAAAAGTAGCCTAAGAAGGTAAGACGTGTTCCTTTGGTTCACCACGAGTTAAAAAAAAAATGACTTTAGAGCTATGAAAGGACAATTAACTTCAGAGAATGGCAGATGCCAAAGACTCAGGTTTCACATGCTAGCTTCTCTGCCTCATGAACATTGACTTTCACATAATTTTCATGGGCATCCCTGCCCAAGGTGGGGGTTCGGAACCAGACAAACTTACAGTCTCTTCCAATCCAAGACATTTTATGATTCTATCATTTTCAGTTACATAGAAAATCATCTTGGGCAAGGAAGAGGGAAATAATACATAAAGTTATTGAGTAGAGTAAATCCTTATGCTATTGTGGTGGGTTAACCTTGCATGACTGCCAAAAGCCTACTCAGTTGCTCTCTCAGTCCCCCTCCTCAACAAAACTGGGGGAGAAAAATGTTGAGGAAGTTCCACAGTTGAGATGAAGACACAAGCATTGTTTACTAAGTACCACTGAAGGTAGGACAGATTTAACCAAGGGAAAATTAATTTTTTGCAAATTAAAAATGGGAGTAGGATAACAAAGAAAGACTAAGCCAAAAGTAACTTCCTCTCACTCCTCTTTTTTCCCAAGCTCAACTTCGCTCCTGAATTTTCTACCTCCTCCTCCTCCCCATCTGGTGCAGGGAACTGGAAATAGAGGTTGTGATCTGTTCATAACACTCCATCTCTGCTGCTCCTTTATGTAATCACAAAACTGTTAGAGTTGGAAGGGACCTCTGGAGATCATCCAGTCCAAAGCCCTTGCCAAGGCCAGTCAGCTAGAGCAGGTTAGACAGAAATGCATCCAGAATGTCTCCAGAGAGGGAGACTCCATGATGTTCCCGGGCAATCTGTGCCAGTGCTCTGCCATCCTCAACATAAAGTTCTTCCTCATGTTGAACTGGAACTTCTTGAGGTGTAGTTGATGGCCATTGCTCCTCGTTTCTCATCACACTTTTTCACTTTTCCCCTCTGCTCCAGTGTGGGTCCATTCCATGGGCTGCAGTCCTTCAGGAACAGATGGCACTAGTATTGGGTCCCTATTGGACTGCAGTTTCTGCCAGAAAAACTGCTCCGGTGTGGGCTCCTTTCCATAGTGCCATGGGTACTGCCTGGAGTCAGCTTCAGGACGGACTTTCCACAGACCACAGCTTCCTCCAGGGCATATCCATCTGCTGCAGCACGAGGTCCTGCAGTGACTACAGTGTGAATCTCTGCTCTTCAGTGGTACTCCTTGGGCTGTGGGGACACAGGTGCCTCACCATGGATTGGACCACAGGCTTGTCAGAAACTGAAATACTATAGTTTATGACTTAAGACATCTTCATGAAGAACTTTTGCCTATTACAGCAAAACTGTATTACAAAGGCTGCAGAGAAGACCAGCACACCCTGAATGGGGCCCTGACAGAGGCCCTACCCTGCTCGCTGATGTAGATAGGTAAAGTCACAGCCCAGGGCTGGGGGAGAAGAATAAATGCGCAGGGCAGGAGCTGAACCCCTGGGGAGTGCAGAGCTCAGCCCGGGGCTGTCACTGCCAGCCCCGGCAGCCCTCACACCAAAGGGAGGGGAGAGGCTCTGCCTGTGGGGAACAGGAACAGGAACGGGAACAGGAANTTTCTTTGCTCTTCTGGGTTTAAACCAGATTGTAACAGGGCTCCAGGGGAACCTCTGCTCCAATGACTGGAGCACCTTCTTCCCTTTCTTTTGCCCTGACCTTGGTGTCTGCAGGGCTGTTGCTGTCACATAATCTCACTTTTCTCTCACAGCTGTCCTGCAGCATTTTGTACCCTTTCTCTAATATGCATTCCAGAGGCAACACTAGTAGCTTGGCTAACATGTTGAGCCATGTCCTGCAGTGGGACTGTCCAGGCTAGCTGTGTCTCATACAAGGGCAGCACCAACTGTTTTCTCACGGATGTCACCCCTACGTCTCTACTGCCATCACGGGACATGTACACCCAGTATCCCTATTTTAAATTCTTTCATCCTAGTACCTTCATCCCAAAACTTCTTCAATGGTTTAAACAATTCAGAAGAAGGATTATTTGAACACAATCATCTTCATATTCAAGAAATTGTAAGGCTGCTAACCTGCTAACTGTGACAAAATGGCTGCTCCAGGGATACTTCTGGGGCTAAGCCACAGGAGCAGACCACTGTGAACAGGATGTAGTGAAGATGGCAGAAAGCTGGGTCCAGGATGCAAGGACTTCAATGCTGTACACGTCACCTGCCACTAGAAGGCTAGATCTGTTGTCTCCATAAACAGAGAGTTAATTATTAAAGCCTCAAAGGATAAGTCTTCCATGTTCACAGTAAGACCACATTTCATTCTGCATCTCCAAGTGGCTATGAGATAAATTCTTCCTGTGAGATGGTCCTGGACCTTGAATAGAAGTAGCAGACAGGACTCCTCCCATACCAGAGCATCAAGACAGCCTTCCTTATGTTGTTAATCCATTGCAAAGAGAGCACCAGAACATGGGTTAGGACCAACCTTAATCTGGTCCAGTCAATAAAGATAACTGCTTCAGAATTAAGTATGTATACCCTTACAGCTCTAGCCCAAAGGCCAGTAAAAAGCAGGTTCAATTGCTGCCATACCTTGCAGGAGCCTCCTACCTCAGTGCCATCCCAAAGGCAGTTCAGGATTTCAGTCAGTTGGCCAGGTCACTTTTTCACTCCATAACACGATTTTCTCTGGTGCTTACTCTGCACCTTTACTCTACCATTCAAGAGTACTGACTAATCCCAGTAAAAAAAAAAAAAAACAAACATTGAAATTGCATTTGTTATTTCCAAGATGTTTTTACCAGATATAATCTGGTAGTTTATGGAAAAGCAGATGTACAAAGAATTCAAATTTCTGCCTCTGGCAGCACAATGTATACTTCATTTTTTTATTAATTGGCTCAAAAGCACATAGGTATCAGCATCATTTATCTTTGCAACCTTGAACCTACAATGAGTGCAAATAAATGTTTGTACTCCACAGAGGAGCATCTGCACTCTTCAGATATTTTTTTCCTTCCACACACAAGTATTTTCTTTAAAAATCTGAAGCATTTCAGATCTCCATTTCATGCTTTTGCATTATCTCGAGGAGTATGATTAGATAGTAACAATTAGTAGTAATTTTTGGTAGTTGTAGTTTTGTTATCTGCTAGAGTGGTACTCATTGAACGAAAAATTCAGAATTTGGAGAACATATGGTGTTACCCTGGGCCATTTACCTGCATAATTTGATTATATTTTAGATATGAAAATTTTCATGCGTAAACTAAATTTGTGGAAGCCAAAATGCTAAGAATCTTCGCCTATGTACACTGCTAGTCTTGTAATATCAATTTAAAGGCTGGGATGTTTGGATTTACAGCATTAGAAAGCACTACCTATTGTAATTAATCTTAACTTACTTTTCTCCTCAGTAAAACTTAATACATTGCATTTCTCATGTATTATTAGCATCCTCCTGTTTAATCTTCCTTTCAGTCTTTTTGGAATGAAATTGTATTCTCAGTTCTCAATCAGTAGATAATGGGTCCTTATAT
>VZTT01018299.1:0-13282 GCA_013400855.1 Buphagus erythrorhynchus | reverse complement strand
CACACAACTGGAAAATTACCTTCCGTTGGCACTATGCTCGTCTCACCGGTGCATTTAATCCTACTAACAACCATTAAAACAGCACAATAAGCAAATTCACAAAAAACTGAACACAAAATAAAAACGGAACAAAACAAAAACCTAAACATTTTAACATGCAACTTTAGTTTGTTACATTGAATGTTCTAACCCTCTAAGCATGCAAAAAAGGATGGTCTGCATTTAAGTTGGGGTTTTTTTTTCCCTTTTAAGTTTTACATGGCAGCCTGACATCACGCACGCACACACACAATATACAACAATACTACAGCAGGTAAATGTGAAAGGTGAATAACTTTTATACAAAGATCCATAGCTTGTGCCATCACAAGCCCTATGAGATTTTGGAAAGTAATGTTGAACCCCTATAACAAGGAACCAACATTTAGTTACCCGGGTAACGCAAGCACTGCATGCAGATCTGAAACATGAGCCTAAAACAAAGCCCAAAGCAGATGGGCAGGGAGTGGAATTAGTCTCAAGCCTCAAAACTGTGGTTTAAGCTATTAAAAAAAGAAGAAAAAAAATTAAAAGAAAATACCCACGCAACAGACAACGGGGACATCAAAAAACAAACGTGAAATTTACAGTTTGTAGATTATACTCTAATTGTCAGAATACATAGTGTATTCAATAGGCTTGCAGAAAACCCACAAATGCAAGCCTAATGCTGAAAGTGTTCCAGTAGACCTAAACCTCAGATATTTCAAAACAAACCTCTTATTCCTCAGATATATAGCCCCAAGTTCAGTGTACTAGGTTATTCATGTATCTTGTGTGTAATTAATACACTCACTCATTCCTGTGCCACAAATATCGACTTGGGCTCATGGAGCCAGGCTCAGCTTTGAGATTTACATGCAGGACTCTTAAGAGTCAATAGAAAACACAACAGATCTGCAGGATGAAAACACTTGTGTTGCAAATCTGCTCACTTTGTTCAAACACAAGAAACATTTATGACTAGGTACTTACTGCATAAGGACTGCATCGAGAAGCTATTCACTGAAAGACAATAGCCTGCCTTTGGTTGCCCATGATGAAATACTAGACATAATGCAATATAGTAGCAATGAACAAAGAATTAAGGTATCATATTTATACGGAGAGTATTTATTACCATTCAAACAGCATAATGAGGCACAAGCCTTAAGGCTAAAATATGAAATCAGGCAAAAAAATGGACAGAAAGGGGCTTAAACCACTGAGTCCTCAATATCAAGAATACCCAGAACAGAGGTCATCTGCACCTCTGTCCTCTGATTAACAGCACCTCTCCTGCATTCTTCCACTAATGGCACACGGTTAGATATCAGGGTACTTGATCCTTCCATCAACAGTGTTAACTGTCTTCACATTCTGTACTTCTGTGAAGCAGTTCTTTGAAACTTGCAGAGCTCTGCCTTACTGTAACATGACAACCTTGTTGCTGTGCTGCATTGTTGTTCCAATTCCATTGTTTTTAAAAGCTGCCACACTTAAGAAATCCTAATTTTCATTTACAACTATCTTGCAAGATTATAACCATGAAAAGATTTTGCAGTTGTGGGCTGCTATTTACATCCACAATCTAATGCAGATGACTGAACCACTGAGACTGCCTATAGCTTCCATTAGATAGTACACCACTGGCATGCAGAACTCTAGTGTTCATAGAATGAAATTAATGTTAACAGCATACCTCAAAGCAAGTACAATGTACACCACAAAAGGCAACAACAGGTTTAAACTGTAGATTTGTCCAGACACTCCTTATGTGGAAAAGCCAGAAAAGAATAAACTGGGAAGATGCCTTCTTGAACCAGAATGATTAAAAGCAAACCAACACAAAGGAATGCAACAGACTGAGCAGAAGGCAACAAATGCTTCTCCTTCCTTAAAGTTACATTTTCACTGTAAAAGGACACCCCCTCCCACTTCCCTGGCATGAGATTGTATTTACCATGTAAAATATTAACTACTGTTAGGCTTCTAAGTCCACACAAAAACATTCAGGTTGCTAGATTTTGATATTGAATGAGAGACTACTGATGCCAATGTGTAGTCTAAAGTCTTCTGAAGTAGCATATACACTGTTAAAGTTGTGGCACCAAGCATTGGGTTTTGCTAAGAAGTGTGTATAACAAACAAAGAAAGAAGTACAACATTTAGGATTCAAGGCAGCCTTGTTGCATGTATTTTACTGGTTCCTACAACTTATAAATATGGGCCATTAACCTGCATATTCTAATTAAGTGGTTATACAGATTAAATGTAATTTTATAGTTTAAAGCCTTTTCGCTGAAAGGTGCGTAATCCAAACACTTGTTATCCTACTGCCCTGTGACTAGCAAAAAACGCACAAGCATTTCCACGCACTGCAAGTTCGTAGAAAGCTAAATTTGATATAAAGTGTAGAAACACAGCAGATTGATGTTACTTGGGTTAGGCACTCCTTGATACTGCACAAACTGTTTAAACCTTTCAGGAAAGTCACCTCTGTCCCAACCCTGAAAACAAGGACTGCCAGTATCCAAGAAATTAAATTTAATGTTACAAAAGAAGGCGTATCAAAATATCAAACTACACTTGCATGTGGCAGTTGAACAAGTGAGTGCAAGATTGAAGAAAAAGTCAAAATCTATGAAAAAATTTAGATTAATAATTACAATACTAGATCAACTTTACACAGCTTGAATTTGCAGCTGTTCTTTGCTTTTAACTCCCTCCTGCCCAAACATACTGACTTCCTTCATGAAAAGGAGCTCCCTTACACAAAATGTGTCATGTTTGTATTACTCAGAACAAAACAGTTTTGCTGGCAGAGATTGTGGGTTCGCAGGGACATTTAAGCTTTCATTAAACTGGAAAGCAGTCAAGTCTTTGTTCTACAAATTTTACATTTAATAGTTCCACAAATTTGGCAGAAGTTCATGATGATGTTTAGGACGTTTTCACCAAATCGTAGACATAAATATGGAAATCATCATCAAACTTGATGAAATAGACAGATGGTTTGGCTTCAACTTGATGAATGACCATGCCAGTCCTTTTCGAGCCATCTTCTTTGGCATATTCCACTTGTTTGCCTACCAGGCTGTCCACAACTTCACCTGGTTCCCGTTCTGCAGGAGGTGAATCATCTGTAACATAAACCCAGTATGCTTTAGTAGACATAAATAAAATTTTGCACCATGGAAGACAACTGCAGAGTCTTCTTTAAAACTCATACAAAACAATTNAACAATTAAAAGTTGCAAACAGATTAATCAATTTCATTCAGACAAGCACCTAACAATCGCCATGCTTGTAGGAAGTAGTTGTTGAAAAAATTTTCAAGCAATACTGTCTTCAGTTTTATTAAGAAAAAAACAGTATAAGAGAGGTAAATCTTTGACAGGAAGGTGTATACACAACTTGTTGAAAATGGCTGTAGATAACTGAATTTAAGCCATGAGCAGAAAAAGGCATTGGCCCTCCTTAGCAGAAAGGTAGCCTAACTTAACTTCCCTCTTTCCAAACACATTATTCAAAGATTCAATGCATGTATTTGACTGCAACAAAAATAGCAGCACTCCTCAACAGGTAGTACTACTGAAGTAGTAGTAGTACTACTGAAATATTAGTAGGTGTAAATTCCTTATTAAAAGGGGCTATTTGAGTAAGTTTGGTGAAGTCTGATTGCATTATTTTCCTCTCTGGCAAAACCTAACCAGACAATCCCTATGATAATCTGGATAATGAAAGGTGTGATTTGTAACATGCCAAGTGATTGGCTACAAGCCAACCACAGAACAAACATTATAAAGGGTAAAAAGTACTACATGGAGAATGGGAAGCTAATCACATCTTCTTTCTCAGCTCCTCTTCTTTGATTCCTAGTTCAGATAAACTTGTAGTTTGTATTCCACTGAAAAACTTTCTACAGGAATTTTAATATTTAATGTAATATTTTTATTCTGGAAATCATAAGCTTTTAAATTAACAACTTTCTTTCAAGTTTGAATTAAGAATCCCTAGTAGATTCTACCCATTTTATNTTTTTGTGTTTCAGTTCCTCTATAAATGCATTGTCCCACATAATTATTATCCTCTTAGTATCAGTTTTACATGAAGACTCTTTCTTGGCAAAGATTCAAGTTCAACTCCTACATTTTCACTTAGAAGTGTAGGCAAAGGTTTAGTATCAGATCCAGCAATACATTTTCCCCTTACAAAAAGAAAAAAGGTTAAAACCACTTATCTATTATTTGGTCTCCCCATATGTACAGAAAGTATATTCAAAAAGGGACAGTACCCTAGAAATTTCATTTATAATACTATGGCAAGTTCCACCAAGTTCTTCCATGGAAGTATTTGCAGGTATTCTAAAATCTGATTTGAAAACTATTACTCCAAAATACTAACATCCAACTGTTGACTCAAGGACATGATTCAAAATATCTGGAAAGCATCCACATTCAGGGAAGGAAGCAAATACTTAAAAGTGTTTAGAAAATTAGTAACCAATAATCTTTTGGTGAGCACAGGGAGTAAAGTGCACTAAAAGCAATTCAGATTTAAATGGAAAGAAAGCATATACAAGCTTTCACTACTCTCAAGGTGGAAGAAAGCAAAGCAGAATTAAAATACATTCCTAGTCCATGTTGGTGGTTAATACAAAGAACAAATTATTTTAACATTCAAGTCTGAAAGAGCTTGCTTTATTTCTTTAAAGAAGAGGAAGGTCACTTTTTTTCCATTAACGTCTGTGGTTCATTCTTTAAAAGCATCAGAGATTTTGCTTTTTGCTAGGGGCGGAGGAGAGGGTAATATAAACACAGATCATTAACACAAAAGTTATGCAAATAAGTGCCACTTTTTTATTCTGCCAGTAGATAATTACCAGTGGTGCATCTGAAAGAAGATGATCTCAAACTCAACAAATTACTAATTGGATAACTGTAGTGGTTGACTACATTGTGCTTTGCATATGTATTAGTTACAGCTAATTTTCTTTAAATCCCAGATGGCTTCTGTCAAAAACAGTTTTATTACACAGGGGAAGTAAACCCAAAGTATTCTTTATAATCGCTTTCTTTGTACTGACTATCTAAACTCCTAGAACAATATTGATTCTGTGAAAATCCTTCTAAATTAATGGAAGTCCTGAAGAAGAAGATGACTTTCCATTCAAAATGAGAGGAAAAATACTAAGAGGAAATATTTTTCTTACTGGTGTGCTACAAAATGTGAGAGAAAATGAATTTTTAAAAAATAAGTACTTCTTGCCCACAAGCAGCTACTCAAGAAATTTTTCATACTGAAGACACATAGCTCAGTGAAATTGTTTTTACTATATTAGTTTGACCCAAAAGATTCACTCCCACAAGAACTACTTCAGACACACAATTCAAGAGCCAACTCCACAAGATGTGATACTTCTACAAGAAAACAGCAGTGTAAGACTTCCAGTTTGTCCGTTTCCTCTAAAAAATCAAAACATAAAGTCTTCACTTTATGTGAAGTAGTACACCCACACTTTCAGCAGAATTAAGAATAATTGTGAGAAAATATTACTATGCATATGTCACTGCTAAGAGAAGTTAAATATTTCAGCAGTTTACACAGATGTTCTTTGTTGTACTACCACATATGTTAG
This sequence comes from Buphagus erythrorhynchus, assembly GCA_013400855.1. NCBI lineage: Eukaryota > Metazoa > Chordata > Aves > Passeriformes > Sturnidae > Buphagus > Buphagus erythrorhynchus. Next base: position 7,623 of record VZTT01018299.1, on the reverse strand, counting down.
TTGGGATACTTAAAAAATTTAAATGGAGAAACAAATATGATGCTTGTTTGTCAGCTCTCCTGTCCATAAATAAACCACAGCTAAATGTTTAATACAAAAAGCTGCCAGAAGAAAACAGTAACTGGCCTACTTACTTGAATCAGGCATAATGCGAAGGTCACCTTCTTTATAATCATCTAAGAGCTGGTACATGTACAAGACAGGATCTTTCTCATAGGTAATATAAAACCATGTGTTCATAATAGGAGCTCGAGCCAAAACCATCCCCCTCCATTCATCTTTTGAGCCATCCTCTGTCTCAAACATATGTTCCACAGCTTTACCAATCATTGTGTCTGCCAGGTGGGCATCACTAATTCGAGACGAAGCTGAAATGACAACATTTCAAAAATTCATTTGGAAGTACAGATATGTATCTTTGTAAAAATAATGTTTATGCTGATTAATGTACAAATCTGATTGGCAGTTAGTAAATTCATACACAAAGCAAATAGTGTTCATTCCAGAGAATCTAGTGCTGCAGAACTAAGAACTTCAGAATGCTGTTAGAACAACAATGAATTCTTGTACTCCCTGTGATTAAACAATCATAATACAAGCTAATGAGAGATCAATAGAGCAGCAAAGATTCTGAACTTATAACTAGACACTGGACAGGGAGAAGCAGAAACAAAAGGCCTGTCTCAGAGCAGTTCTATGATGTTATTAATTCAGCTTTGGGGTTAGGTTCCTCCTAACACTCCCCTACAGACTGCTATCAATTCCTTTGCAGTTAGAAGAATCAACAGCTTTTTCTATTTACAAACTAGTGTTTACTTGAGTAAGTATCAAACTTGGTGGATTGAAAAACGTGCAGTTTAACAATCCAGTGCTAATTCTGAAAAACAAAAAGCATTATTACTAATCAGGTTAATTTACTTAGAAAATGCCTTCCTGCCATTATTATAAGTACATGTATTACATGGCGGTAGTACAAGTAAAAGTGTAACCTTATCACTGTTAGACACACAAAATAGACAACATAGTCTAGATGGCTTAGATCTGAAATTTTAACAGAAATATTGATGTTAATCAAAAAACCACAGAATGCACTGCATACTACTTAAAGATAGAAGACAGCAACTACACTCACTAGCATCATCAAAACTTTGTGGAATAGAAAAAAAAAATTAAAGCATTTAGATTACCTGCCATGAGACAAAAATGAAATTGACCAGTAACACATTTAAGTGGTCACAGGTTATCTTTGGGGAAGTCTGGAGGGATTAGCAGAAAACATTTAATGATAAATGTCAGTCCATATGTATATTTAGTTAGGAGAAAAACCCCAAACACTTACCAACTCTGTCTGGAAGAACTTCAAGTGCTGAAACTCTTTCATCTTTGTGAAGTTCTAGTCCATACACACAATCAAATCCATCATACTTTATGAGATAGAGCGAGGGATTTACAGGAACTTGATCAAGAACTGTGCCCTTCCATTGTGTTACAGGTCCACTCCCTTCTTTCCACCCATGCTGTATCCTGCAGCCTACAATATTTCTTCGTGGCTGAGAAATAGGTTTGCTTGGTCCCACATTGTTTCTATGTTTTCTGTACACAGATACAAACATTAATATTAAACAAGTACATACATGCTCAAAATTCTATTTCAGAAAATAGCTGTATGCTTTTACATGACAATGTATTTTATAGCTTAGTACACCTTATTCAAATTAGGGCATAAAGCTTATCACGCTTTACTGGAAAAAAGAAAAACATACCTTAAAATAGTGACACATTTCTGATGTGCTGTATAAGGCCAATTTTCTACCAGTAAATTCTAAATCTAAGCCAAAGTAACTATTCTATCCCTTGCTACACTGAATGTCAAAAGTGAAACTCACCTGATCAAATCTCAAAGCACAAGGTTAGCTGGCAATATTACAACTTTACTACCTTGTTGCTCCCTGCAGAACAGTAAACAACTCCTTCCCAGGAGGAAGAAGTCAGTGCAAACATTATGTGGCTGACTGAAATTCTTTCAAAATGTTTGTTTTCCCTAAACCAGACCTGTTTACACCTAAAGAAAGTTTAAGCTCCTTCACTTACAAGTAATTTTGACTCCAAGTAGTTTTAGACACATGACAACAACAACACGTATTTAGTATGGAAAATTAAAAATTGCATGTAATGTAAATGGGAATAGAAGGGGTACTACTTTATGTGGAAAAAAGATCAAGTAACTTTTTTGTCCTTCTTTTATTTTCATGGACTTGGCATGGAAATTCCCTCTGGTAAGTAACAGTTGCTATTCTGATGAACTGTACTGTAAGCTATTTGACGGCTCCAAATAACTGAAAGTGTTACACAAGTTTTGCTTTATCCAGCTATTAAAAACACAAATTGACAAATTTTGAACACAAATAGAAGAAACTAAGGGGCATTATGACAATATACAAAATTCTCCTGGATGTCAACTAGTGTAAAATAAATTTTTGGGCTACTACTTGTAGCACACATCATTTCAATGGCAGTAATGTATGCACACAACGAGGTTAAAAGTAACATCTAAAAGACTATCAGTTGCAGAAGGCAATATTCTTCCTTAGATTAGAGATAGTGATCAAAGAAAAAGGTCTCCAACTATGATGAATGCTTTCATAGAAGTCCCTATATGATCCAGAAAATACAGATAACAATCATACCACTGAAATCTTGGAAGCAGTATTTCAGAATAATACACTCACAATATGATATTGGAATATTTAATGCTGTACCATAACTGGAATCATAACTATTTAAAACAAGATACATAATTAACTTCAGTATTTGTCCCACCTCCAGACTTTAATTCACCATGAAGATCTTGGCAAGGGTGTTTTCAAATCTCACTTTTGTTATCATTTGAGATTTTCAAAGATCAGATTGCAGTTTTGCATTCCTAACTTTGATAGCACAGATAACTGGAACAGGTTGGAGTTCCTGTAAGTAGAGACTCTCCCACAAAGCTGGTTCTAATTTTATGCAAAAACTAGAATGCATTTCCAAATTCTAGTTCTGCTCAAGTATATATATGTGTTTCTAATTGTAGTAAGTGTCAGTAACAGCTTACTATTACAAAATAAGACCAGAGATCTGGTTCTCAGCACAATAAAATTGAGTTTGGTTTGTATTCAATTAATTTAATTAGTGCTAATGGAATATTGCCTCATTCTGAAGAGAATAAAAACTAGAAATAAAAGAAGTTTAAAATGACATTGCTTTGTCTAGTTTAAGCAGTTTATGTTGCTCATCATTTCATCTTTGAAAAAGATTATAATGTTATTGATATTCAACCTTACTTTCTGCCTGCAAAGCCTAATCCACTTTAATATGTAATTTGGAGCAATAAGACAAAAGCTTTACACTCACTCTAAAAAAGATGGAAGAAGACAACATTACTGAGTTTAAACAGGTAACTATGTTTAAAATGCCTCATGAGCAAAGAGCATTAGGAATTTAATTACAAGTCAAGTACACGCTAGGTGTACTTGCTGTTCAAATTTTTGTTTGAAGGTTGCATTACTGAACAGATGCTCACTTGTCATTTGAAGTGGTTCATACTGTAAGAAATTAGATATTTAAACTAGTATACTACCAAGGAAAACTTACTTCTTGAAGCTGAACATGGTAGGAAAGCTAGCAAAAGTTTCTAACTATTAATAAGTAAGTAGTTAATGTACTTCCATGGAAGACAACCAAGTAACTATCTCTCCTTTCCTTAACTCTGTTAACTCTGCCACACTCTGTGTGGCATTTTTGTAATGAATCAAGTTACACAAATAATCTTCTATGATGCTCTATCCAGAAAGTCCAACACAATTTTTTCTTCTCTTTCATTAAAATAATCTTTAAAAGTTCCGCAGACATTTGCTCTTGAATATTTGAAAACAATTAGACATGTAAGACATGAAGCCAGGAAAAACAGAAAATAGCAAGTCCTGGAAATAGTTCTTGACACATCAGACACATCCTCATTATAAACGGCCCTTCGATTCCCAAAAGTTTCTGATCCTCCTCTTTACCTTGCAGGCTGCAAGCTGTAAAGTAAAACCTAATGTGAAAAAAATTCATTATCAGAACCAGATACTTTGGAACATTCTAAAGACTACACAGCCAGATGGAAATCTGCCCAGATGTTAAACCTGTGTTTATACAGTCCTTGCACAAACTTCAATTTGGCAACTGCTACCTGGGAAACAACAGGTTTTGCAGGTATGGCAGAACTGCAGAGGACTGATAGCAGAAAAATCAGCCATTACTAGAGGGTTGCTTAAAACAGAAACTAGCATGTAGAAAAACAGGAATAGCAATACTCAGTATCCTATAAAGTTACTCATTTAGGTTTGGTTGTTGATTGCTTTTTATCCTGATCATGTCATCTCAGAAAAACACCACAAGGGGAAAAAAACCAAACCAGAAGGATGAAAGAAAACCACATCTCTCAGATATGCAAAACACGCACAACTGTGAAAAACTGGAATGAAAACTATAAAACATTTTAGAAGCAGTACAGCAGCAGTAGTCAGAATGCTTTCAAATCTTTCATGGTACAAAACAGAAAAGTTATTGAAAATAGTATACAAAACTTAATACAACTGTGATCTTATTAATGTCTATGACTAATAACAGAATGGTGATCAGAGAATTGTTATTACCTACTTTTCAAAATATTCAGACTATGAGGCATATTAATTAAGACAGAAGTTTTAAAGTGCATTCTGGACTCCTTCAGAAGCTAAAAAAATCATTCAGTTGCGAATTTCAGCTCTAGATGCTGCAGAAGCCAAGAGTATGTTACCTTAAAGTGGCACCAAATTTCAAAATGTCTAACTTCACTTGTAGTTAAATTGCAATTATAACCTGCACCTTGAAGTCTCCAAATTGCCAACTACAAGAAATCTGGATAGCCTATGAAGAAAGGATTGTTTCATATGTGTGGCAGATCTTGCGCTATCCTTATACACTAAGGGTGGAAAGAATGACATGTGACTTTACTGACTGATCTGATCCCAGTGAGGTCAGCTTCATATTGGCAGAGATCACCACTACCCACTGACAGACCACTTGGAAGAACTGTCTGATAACCGTGGGAACCATCTCCAAAAGGCTCAACAGTTAACTACCATTTAAAGAGTTCAGAAGGCTTATCCACGCTCCTCATTCTTTCACAACTTCAATTATTGAGTCATGCCTTGTTCCTTCCTCTGCCACAAACCTTCTGAAGAAAACCTTTAAAATCTCAATGGCCTTTGAGTGCCAGTAGGCTTCTTTTTCTTTTTCCTTAAATGTGGAATTAACTGAATAAATAGCTAAATCAGTGACAAATTATACATTACTAACTCATGGTCTATCATATTGGCTTCAGAATAGTATCGGCATACAATATTAAATCATATTCATATCCTACTCATTTATGGTAAACTATAAATACAAACAATATTCTACTACTCTACCTCATTCTCAGACAAGTCAGTAAGCAGCACACAAGAAGTCATCTTGGCTTGGTACAAAAATACCTTAACTAAATAATAAACAATTGAACTAGGCTAAATTAACATAAAACTAAGCTGGATGCTTAAGTTAAATACCTCAAAATTATGTCAGTTAGGATCAAAAGTTCTTATGTCCCACAAAAGCCTTTATGCTAACAAATTTACGGCCTATTTAGTTATTTAAATAAGTGTATATTAACACAACAATAAAGACAAATCTAGCCACCCTCAAGTACAAAAGGCAACCCACCTCTGATAGTCTTCCCATCATACACTCCTTTCTCTGAGCGGTTGAAAGAGAACAAGAGAAATTAAATTTTAACCAACTCTACCTGCCCCTAGACAAATGTTTCTCTTTGCCTTCTATGAAGATAGACAAGAATGGATAATGATGACCTGGTGGAAGGCATCAGAGTAGTTTAACATCAAGTGTTGTCTCTGAGAAACAGTTAACACTGTTAACAGTGATTAACTACATTAATTGTGGAAAATACACCTGCCAAACAAATTGCTAGTGATTGATACTACATGACTTTACACTTACAAGCAGTTAGAAACATTTTAAGTTTCCCACTCACCCACCTTAGATTTCGCTCACCAGATATGGTATCTTGCTGCATGACACTAAGACCAATTGTATCTCCAGAAAGTTACCTCTACTTTCACGCGGCTACTCACCACTGTTCAATTGCTACTATTTAAAATGTTGAAGATGGAAAAATACATGCCATGAAAGTGTAGCAAAAGCAGGTACCCTTCCTTCACATGCTAATAGCTTCCCTTTGGAAGTATTTCAGTACATTTTTCATTTTTAAAAAATGAAAACTTTTTTCCAACACTACAGTTATAGTGCATACGTGATTAGATACATCTGAGATTCCTTCCCAGCTGGGTTCTTGGTAAGCATGATTTGCAGGTTTTTTTGACCTGGTGACTGCACGAACTCTGTGCCAGAGAACAGACATCCTACAGTAGACATGGCTAAGTTCAGGCTTGAATATCCTACTCTACAGATTCCAGGAAGAAATTCAAAATTGTATTCATGAAAAATATAATGTTAACAGTCAAAACAAGGTTTGAAACTTTATCTGTGGGGCTTTCTTTCCTACTACCCTCCTGAAAGAATTAAAAGTCTGACTCTACACACATATACAGACTGAATATTATTCCACAATTTTCAAGAACAGAGTGGAACAATATAGGTGTATTTCTAGACGGTACTCCCACTTACTGACAGCTATTCTTAGCAAATATATTAACAACTTACTTGTGGGATGTTCTTTTCTTCATCATGCTGGCAGACACTCCTGCATGACCTACAATATAAAAGATGTTGGAATTACTGAAAAATGATTTAAAAACTTATATAAAAACCTTCATATTGAATGTCAAAATGTGAACAATCCAAACACTTCATGCTATGACTGATCAGTGACCTGCTAAAATGGGAAAAGGCTCTAGAGAGGTAGACATTGGCTATGTGCACATGAAACTGTGGTGGGCTGACCTTGGCTGGGTGCCAGGCACCCACCAAAGCTGCTCTATTGCTTCTCTCAGCTGGACAAGGGAAAGAAAATATAACCAAAGGTTCCCGGGTCAAGAGAGGGACAGAGACATATCTCTCACCAATTACCATCACAGGCACACCAGGCTTGACTCAGGGAATATTAATTTATTACCAAGCAAGTCAGAGTAATATAATGAGAAATAAAGCCTAATCTTAAAAATATCTTCTTCCCAGCTCTCCCTTCTTCCTGGGCCAAACTTCACTCTCAATTTTCTTCTACCTCCTCTCTCCCAGGTAGCAGGAGGGGACAGGAAATGAATGTGCAGTCAGTTCATCACATATTGTCTCTGCTGCTTCTTTCTTTCTCCTCAGGGTTAGGGTTAGTACTCCCTCCTCAGGGGAAGAACTCCTCCCACTCCCCACTGCTGTGTGGGGTCTCTCCCACAGGAGACAGTCCTCCAAACTTCTCCAATGTCAATCTGTCTCAGGGCTACAGTTCTTCACAAACAGCTCCAGCTTGGATCTATTACACAGTGTGCCATCCTTCTGGAACAGGCTGCTCTGCAGTGGGCCCCCTCACAGGGTGTTGGGGGTTGAATT
>VZTT01018298.1:13642-43034 GCA_013400855.1 Buphagus erythrorhynchus | reverse complement strand
TTGATGATCTTGGAGGTCTCTTTGAACCTGGTGATTCTGTGAAATTTGCAAACTGTCTGAATAATGTCTACTCAAACATTGATATTTGTTCACTAAAATATTTACGTGTAAGTTTTTTTTTTTAATTTAATGGTCAAAGATGATTGTTGTACACTGTCTCTTCATATTGGGATGTGAAAATCTGTTTCCTATTTATTTTTAATTCGTTATGTAGACTAGTGTGCCATTAATTAGTCATTAACTGACGCTTGCAGTAGACACAGGGTTATAAACTGTGAAGAACTATGAACTAATATATGATATAATCTTTTGTTTTAAGACCATCAGAAATAGATTTTGTTCATCATTCTCAATATATAACCCAGCTGAATGTTTTCCATTTTTTAAATATCTCTATTGACTAAAAGAATAGCTACAGAATGAAAATCATAAAAAAGACTAAACTGTCTTTAGTAGTTTGAAGAAGACTCACCAAAAATCTTTGAAAAATTATATTGCTAGTTTTACTGCAAGTCTTTGAAGCAGAGAATATCTCAAACTTCTAATTATTTGTTGCTCTAGTTTTGATTGCTATTTTGTGGTATTCTTCAGACTCTGCTCTAGAAAAAGGTTATCCATTTTCCTTGATAATTTCCTCTTCCAACCCAATTTGCAAATGCTTTACTGCCAAATTATTTTGTTCTATAGCCCCTGGAAAGATTTTGTAATATGAGTCACAGTGATATGGGACTTTATTTATTGATTTAATATGATAAATGGAATTAAATATTGGCTAAATAAGATAGATAATGAAATGTTAGTTTAAACCAGATACATTATTTCTGGGTTTGCACTGGGTTTATGGCATTTTTACATGACTAGTTACTGCCTCTTAAGTTTTCCATTTCATTGAGCAGAGGATATTTTTTTTTGTTGCATTATTGGTACCTGTTTAGTAGCGTACAATTGTTTTCAGGAAAAACACTGTGAAATGACGTCATTTATTTCCTTTAATATCTTTGCTTTCTTTTACACAAATTTTACTTATTTTTATTAGTTCTTCATAACTATTGAAATAAAATACAGGTACTTTTAATAAAATAATTTCTTTTTGATAAAAGCTTTGGCTTTGGTTTTTTTTTCTTTCCCTCAGTGATGTGAGTTCAGTGGTTTTCTTTTCAGTTGGATTATAAATATCCAGTAATTTGGTTAATATTTCTTTACTTGAAAAGGGGTTTGTGCCATTGTTTTCTTTAGCACTATCATTTTAATGTTAATGAGGAAAATAACGCATAGATTAGTAAATTCGTAAATTCTTTATTTTGGGCCAGAAGTTCAATTTGAATACTTTCATCTTACATCCTTCAGAATGAATACATGCAAAGAACCTTGCCCAGAGTTTTTTGGATATAGTCATAACTTAGGTTTGAGCTAGAGTCTATCGCTTATAAAGATGCAGAGTCTTCATTTAAAGACTTCCAGATACTGGTACTGGACACTGTATTCCTAAAAAAGAAGGCCTCAAATAAAGGTTACATTCTTTCCCATATGAGAGAACATAGTTTATGTCCTGTTCAGATTAGTTTCTCTTTTCGTTCACCTCAGTTAACATACACATAGAATTACATTTGCCTGTGTATTGTTATTGTCAGTGATACTTTGGCAGCTATGAACGTGATTGTGTATTGCACAAAAATAATATTTAGCTTAAACTGTTTGAGATAAAGTATTATTTGTTTTTGAAAGATGTTTGTATTTGAGAAATAGTTCAAAAAAGTTGAAGTTCAAAAAAGAAAAGTCTCAAAATATGACTTGCTTTCCATAAAAAAGAAAAATATGAAGCAATAATACTCAGATGTGTCATTTTGTGTGTCTACTTTTGGCAAATGCTGATATGTGGAAGATATGTGCACCAATTAGTGGGAAGGGAAAATCCATTCAATTTTATTCACTATGAGTTATGTAGTGAAACGTTTCCTCCTTTTACACCTTGACTACAGTTAAAATAAACTCTTAAATCTTCAAGAGCAGAGTGTCCTGGGTTCAGCTAGGGTAGAGTTAATTTCTTCTCAGTAGCTATTACAGTGCTGTGTTTTGGATTGGGAATGAGAATGGTGTTGATAACACACTGATATTTTGGGGTATTGCTAAGTTGTGTTTATCCTAAGTTAAGGACTTTCTCCTTGTCTCATGCTCTGCCAGTGAGGTACACAAAAGAAACAGGGAGAGAGCATAGCCAGGACTGATCAAAGAGGTATTCCACACCACAGAACATCATGCCCAGTATATAAACCAGGGGGAGTTACGTGGAATCGGGTGGCCAATCTGGGTTTGGGAAGGGTCTGGCATTCGTCTTTTATTATCATTATTAGTATAATTTGCCATTATTCACTTGCTAAACTGTTTTTATCTCAGCCTACAAGTTTTACTTTGATTCTCCTCCCCATTCCACCGGGGTGGAGAGGGAGGGGGTTGAGCGAGCGTCTGAGTGATGCTTAGTTTCCAGCTGGGCTTACACCCCAACAGAGGGATTCAGGAGTGAGTTGAAGTCTGCCTTATGTCTGCCCTCTTGTGTACATTCTTCATAGTGCAGCTTTTCCGTGCGTGAAAACATGAAGATTTTAAAGTACAATACTAATCACTACATTTTTTACAACTCCAGATAGGATGAGATTCTTTATTGGTTTTGGTTTATTTTTTTTTTCTCTTAATGCTTTTATTGCTTAATTTTATACTCAGTTGCTGTGAATACAGTTTTTTTCATTTATGTGAACAATAAACCCCAAATGTACTTTAGAGTATACGATGTGCATTTCTGATCTTCAGGATACAAGGTGATGTTTCGTTTGCTTATTCACTTACTAGGACAACCCCAGGTCATAGTAACTGAGTAGAAAAACTGTCTAAAAGATGTAATAGCATCCAGGTACATAGAGTTACTAATGTTGTGACAGAAGAGGATAAGCACCTGCCAAGAGGGAAGGAGGAGGGTTGAAGAATGTCGATATAAAACTGGTAACAAATAAAGGTGAATGTAAAATTATAGCAACTTCAAAGTGAGCCTGGAAATTAGAGCAGGAAAATAAACTAAGGTGGTGAAGAGCTTTCAACCTTATTGGCTCTCTTAAATAGCATCTAATAGACTAATTAAGACAGGTCCTTAAATTTGTTTGACATTGCTTTGATCCAGTTAGTCTGCTGACTTTCTTTTCTGCAGGTGTTATTGTGTTTTTCCCGAGATACATCTGTACTGGAGCACTTTACTTACAGTAGTGCCACCCCACCAAAATCATACATACGAGGTAAAATGAGTTGTTTTTTAAAAGATCACTTAGATTTTTGTTGACTGAGGCATTAATACAGTGTGTGAATTTGCTTTGTGTTCATTACACCTAGTAGACTACACTTTAAAGAATGTTAATAAAAATGTATCCGGCTGACTTCTTTACAGATTCAATCATGACAGTTTAGAAGCTGATCACAGATTGTAACGTTGTTCTTTTACTCCAGCTTTCTGTGTATAATTCTGCAGTGCTTTACCAGAAGAAATGAAACACAACTATGACAATATGGTAAAATCATGACAATGTCTGTCTTCATCACAGCTAGACATTTAAATAGACAATATTCTGCAACGCACATAAATTTAGCAGCTGGAAGTTGTTATAGAATGTTTTCTTTACAAAGCAGTGAGTTTTGCAAATATTTGTAGACAGGAGCAGAACATGGTGCTAAAGAACTGTGGGCTCTGTTCAAAACTGTGAGAGAGAATAGCTTTACTAAGCATACTGAGCACCAATTTTTTTTAAAAAGCATGGCATCTTCCAGAGTATTAGCCTATTTTTGGATATTGTTTTACTTGAGGTTTCTTGATTTTTCTTAACAATCTTTAGATTTCTTGATTCAGTCCACTTGCCTTCTCTGCCAGCTTCTCATGCCATTCTTCTGGATGTTTCCATGCATCTTAGAACCTCACCTGCCTTGATTTTACCTAGAGGTTCCTAATTTTGCCTTCTTTCTTAAGTCATTCAGTAATCCAGTCACTTTTTTTTCCCCTGTACCATCATCTTCTACATTCCCTTTTATTTCCTTGGTCCTGGTGCCTGTGCATTTAGCCAAGTATGATCCCTCAGTACTTTTTTTGCACAGGACCTCTGCTGACAGTTTTCGTCTTGCTGCTTCTTATGTCACTATAAGTTTGTTTTCTAATTTTTTAATTCCTTTTTATTGCTTCTTTTACTGTCTTCCACTGAATTATGGATTTTTCCTTACCTACTGCTTGAAATAAGCAAAGGGCTCACCTGGGAGCAGAACAGCAGTGGGATTCCAGGTCTCACTTCAGACACAGAGCAATGGCAGCCCAGAAACACAGCTATGGAGAACATCCTGCATATTCCTAGACAAATCTGGGTAATGATGTTGCTGATACCTAAATTTGTGCAGTGTAAATCCGAAAGGCTTGTATGTCCTATTTTTAGCTGATTTTCCAAGAGGTGTGCTTTATACTAAAAATACTCACCCTCCCAGATTGTAATTCCTGGCTGCACAACAAGCAAACTATTGAAAAGAAAAGGAGAAAATAATTTTTAGTTTAATGAAACAACTCATTTGTATACTTGGAAAATACTGGATTTTTCATGGAGTAGTGTGCAGGAGTTTTGCAGGTTAGTTTTTAGGTTTTTTTAGTCAGTTCATGCTATAGGAAAATATCAGGGTCCAGATTCAATTGAACCCGACAAAAGTGCCATATGCTAAATTCTATTGTGAAGAGTAAATAGAATATACAGCATATTCTATAAATTTTCATGTAATTAATTAAATTTTAGTTGAATGTTCTCGTTTTAGAACTAAAATAATTGCAAATTTTAATTAGTTGTAATTATGTTTAATAACATCTTTATATTTTTAAATAAATAGTTAAATTTTATTAATAGATTTTGGATTATTAGTTTCTATAGTTAAAATATGGTTTAATAATATAATGTGTTCATTTTGCAGGGAAGATAAAGAAGTTATATGATCAGTGTATATGATCAGTGATTTTCTTCACTTTATTAAGTCTTTTGTATCCAGCAGATTACTTAAATATTTTTTTGTTATATCAGAACATCCATCTTCTTCTGTTGCAGACCTAATGTAATGAAGCCTTGAGTATTTTTTATCTGTGGTTGTATCTTTTTAAAAGCCTTTCCTGTCCCTAGGTTAGTCTGCCCTTATTCCCTCCTAGAGTTTCACTATCTTCAAGGTCTGCAGCAAACACCTTTAGAGCTCCTAGGACACAGCCAAATAGAATCTCAATGGAACAGCATAGCTGAAATTTTCCTCCTCTTTTTTGTTGTTTGTCATCCTTCTTTATTGGTGCTGCATTTCAGTTTTATATCTGACATGGTACCTGTCCCATTGCATTGCTTGCCACATTTTAGACAGTATCAGATGGTCAATAATGTAATTAGTTATGATTTTTGTAATTGTAACTTAAAATTCGCTTTTTAATTTAAATTATTTAAATCTTTATACCTTTTTACAGCTTAATGACATTTTCTTTGTGTTTTGATGGTTCACAGGAAAACCTGGAATGGAAGAATATGCTGTTTTCTATCCTCCAAATGGTATGAATTATACTATTGCCTCCTCTAGTGGTGGTTTGGAAAGATTTTTTTTTCCCTCATATGCATGATATTTTCTTTTTCTATTGCAAGTTATGTTTTGCTGTTACTCTGTGAAATTCATTAATTTAAAGGAGTAAGCTGAATGGAAGCTACTCCAAACCTACAGTCAGCCTGGTGTTAGTGATCACAAACAGAGTTTGTCTGTATGTGTGGGAAAGGGAGGGAAAACAACTTGTGGTACAGAAGTTTGTATTCAGTCTTGTATCAGCACTTAGAGGATTTGAATGATAAATGCTGAAACTGGCTGACCTCTCAGCTTTTAAGTACTTAACAAACCACACCCTAAAGTCTTCTCCTTTCAAAATGTGTGTTGACACAGATCTGTGTAATTTTAATATCACTGCTGTTGTTATAACTACAGTTACTAAAATTTTTTTTTCAGTTCTTACCTTGACCATTTCAATCCCTAATTGAAATCCTTTCAAGGATTCAAGGGAATCCTTTCCCTCCATTTGTGTTTCAAGTTCAAGCTCTTTCTTCTTGCTTTCAAGGCCTTACATCACCAATCTTAACTCTGTCTCTGGCCTTGTCTTTTATGTCTTCTGCATTTCAGTGGAGTCAGTTGCAGTACATACTTTTGTTTCACTTTTTTCTGTTTGCCTCTGCAATTCTTGCAGCTTTGTAGCCATGAAGCCTTTTTCTTATGGTATTTTGCCAGAGCAGCTACCTCTTACCAGTCTTATATAAAATCTAGTGAACGGGAGCTAAGATCAGCTGAGAAGGAGGAGCGAGCTGTCATGCTACAACTGCCAAGTACTGTGAATGTTCTGTCTGAGTACTACATGAATTACTAGAGGTCTTGGCCTTCTTTTTTTCCTACTCCATTCTTGTCAGTGCGTGACATTTATGGGTTGTCATTTATCTGAAATTAGGTTCTGATATCAGCAAAGCTTCTGTGTAACAACTTCACGGAAACTGAGCTTTACTTGGCTTTCTAGGAACTGCAGCTTGTGTTTAAGCATGTAATTGGTTGTACTGACATAGGTGATGCTGTACTTAAGTATGTACAAGATGGAGATCTGTGCAGGTACAATAACAAGGAAATACTTTATTCCTGACGTAGGCAGAATACAATTTGAGTGAGGGGGAATAATACTTTTGCATGCATAATTATTAAAGAACAAAAAAAGAAACATTTTTGTTTTGCAGGAGTAATTCCTTTTCATGGCTTTTCTATGTATGGTAAGTGTGACTCTTATAAGCTAAAACCTCAGGATTGCTTTTTGTCATATTGTAGTTTAAAGCTGTATATACTTTTCTGCAACTTTTAAACTTGTGTATATACTTTTATGTTTTTATGTGTATGAAGATAGTTGAATATAATTTTTCTAATTTCAGACTGTTTTATTTACTTATATTACAGCTTGCTGCCATGTGAGAATTCCTTCTTTGAGTGCTAATAGCTGAGCTAAGCTATGCAGCTTGATGTATATGACTAGGGGGATAAAGTTTACCAACAAAGTGCTCTTTCCTTGTGTTTCTCTTCTGGGTATAACAAGTTGCCCATAAAAAAAGTTCTTAAAAATATGAATAATGTGAAAAGCCTGTTGCTCTCTACATTTACCTACAAGAGGTGTTAAAAGAGCATTACATAATGTAATGGTTGCTAATTTACTGCACAGAGGAAAGCACAAATATCAACAAGATTTTTAGGAAAAAAGTAGAAAAATCTCTTTGGGTTACAGACATATAGCAGGTATTGCAGAAGTGAGATTAGATGCTTTGGCTTTTCATTTTTTTTTCTTTTGGTTTATCAAAGGTGTTTGTAGCATCACAGCAAGCAGATTGTAAGATTATACTTAAAATGCTATGTTTTGCTAATAATAAAATTTAATGATCACACACAATCATTAAAATCATGGAATTGAACTATGAAATGCAAATTTGAACCTGAGTAGGGGATGTGAAGTCTTTAGAGTGATGAGCACTTAAGTTACAAACTCTTCCTTAGGGACTCATTTAGAGGCGTTCACTTGTTCTGTGTGAACTGCTTTTCAAAATGTTTGGATTTGACTCTGCCCTTGAGAACAGTGTCTCCCAAACTCAGGTGTGAGTTTTCCTCCCTCCCTCCTGTCCTCGCTCTTTGCACAGGCTCAGAATATGCTGGCTCTGAGAAGGAGGAAGGGTGAGAAGCAAGGCAGCAGAAACATGGTAATGTAGCTCCAGGCTGTGGGGTACAAGCAGAGCATCCTCTGTATTCCATGCTGTGCTGCTATATGAGGAAGTGTCTGAGTCCATATGAAAATCCTATACCCTTTTTCCTGTTTGCATTCATGCACTGTCAGGGTGCCAGCTGTCAGAGGCTGTTCTGTTACCCTCCTGGCCTTTATGTACATGTGCACACTGACAAGTTTTCCACCTCCATCTTGAAGCATTAAAAACATGAACCCAGGTTCACGTTTGCTTTTCTTACCCCTACAGAAGTACATGTTTCTCTGAACATCTCACCCTACTTTAGCACCCCACCTCTCATACACAGATACCATTTTTGTTAGCAAGCCACCTTCTCTGATATTTAGATATGAAAATAAATTCACACATGCATATAATTCATGTGTATATATATTAAAAATGTATATATATCTATGTGTGTATGTGTACATACATATGCAGATAAATATATCCATATCCCTAGCTTAGTGTAAATAAAATGGAAGGGAAGGTGAATGTAGAGATAGAAACTATGAGTGTGTTAAAATATAAGCTGTCAGCTAAAATGAATGCCCCTGTATAAAGAAGCAGTCAACATGATGACTGGACAGATCAAAAGGCTATTCACAAAAAGGTATGACAGCTGTCTGTGAGAATGCATTGAGTGGATGGACTGTCAGTCTCAAGGAATGATGGTTATGTTTGAGCAGCACATACACATAACAGATTTATCTATATGCTACACTTTTATGAAACAAGCAAAGTTTCAGAGCTGCAGCTGCTGTTTTACAAGTGTATTCAATTATTATTTTGAATTAGGTGGACTAGAAGACTTCTAAACAGTAAAGTACCAAATGTCTATGGTTTACAGATCTTGTAAGAAATAAACATGTCTCTATGAGTTTGTCAAGCTTAGTGATGTTATTGTGGCAACCAAAAGCTGTTCTTCTAATGTTTTCATTTCCACAATATCCATCTTCAAGCAGTCTTACAAATAGGACATCAATTTGGAGCTGGTCACTTGGCCCATGGCAAACTGAAAGTTACAGACAGTTGAATCAAAAACTTGTGCTGTTTGCATTTCCCTACATTCCAGGGGTGCTCTCCTTACAGCATATTTCTTATGGTTCAGAAGAAGCCAGCACTGTAGTAAGCAGGTTCTAATTGGTTTAGCTTCTTGAAATATGTAGGAATAATATTTAGAGTGTATCATACTCCCTTTTTTGACTTTTTACATTAAATGATAGACTGTGATTGAATAGTTCTTTCTCAATAATTGGTTTAGTACTGTTTTTGTAATTTATGGTACTATAAATTACATGGCTTTTCCTCATACTTCATGCTCTTAATCATGGAACTCTTTTAGCAGTTTACAATGTTGAGTCAATTAATTCTTTTATCCTTTCAGTTGCTCCACTTTGTTTTCTGTACCATGAACCTTCCAAGTTGTATCAGATATTCCGTGAGATGTATGTGCGTTTTTTCTTCAGACTCCATTCCATCTCTTCTCATCCCTCTGTAAGTTCATTAGGAATTAAATCCACTCACTTGATATTCTGTTTGCTACAGAACAATAATATACAGTAGCATGGTTTTCTATGTGATTGAAATGTATCCTTTTAAATACAATAAAATATTTCAGGCAAGCTTGGGAAAATTATTAGGTAATTCCAGTCTGGATATTGTTGTTTTCTATGTCATTGTTAGTCTTTGCTGTCATGTACCTTATTAAAATAGTAAGTTCTCATTTTATGAGGGTATGGGGTCTTTTATAAGAGTCAAGTTTTTTAATCTAATACATTTCTCCATTCAAAGAGTCACAGAAATTCACTTTCATTAAAGATATGTAAATGGACTCTGAAATATTGTCTGGGGTAAAGGGACTAAAATATATGTATAGAGACATTGTTTCAGTGATACCAAGTTTGTGTCTGTTTCTTTAACTGTAGTATCTTGGTATGCCAGCACATGCTTTTTAGTACTACTAGATGAGTTTAAATAATGTGTCTGTTTGTAACCAGGATCAGCTGTCTTGAATGTGCAAGAGTTGTAAAAATTGGCTTGTCTTCTATTTGTGAGGAATAAAACAGAGTAAATATTTCTTTTTTCCTTCAAAGAGTGCTGAAGAGTTATATTGCTTTTTGAAAATATTTCCTGGTTAAAAGAAAATCCTTTCCTTGGTATACCATTTCAAGGCTATGTATTGTGCTTTCCATCTTTAATAGCAGAGAAAGAGGTCACCCAAGAGTCTGTTCATTTCCATGGTAATTTTTGAAACAATTTTTAAAATGTGTTTATGTTTAACTATTTTTATAGTTATCCCTATCGCTGTTTGGTTTTACTATTGGAGAGAGACCTTTTCTCACATCCTTTATTTTTTAGTGCAACTGAGGTCTGTTTCATCAAAGTGGAAATATTTCAAGTAGGTTACACTATAATAACGCGTAAAGTACTTCAGCCCTGACATACAAACACCATAAGTAACTCAGACTTGAAAGGGACTATCAGAACATATTATGTTGCTAATACCTACAGGGAATTGCAGGTGCAAGGCTTTAGTGGCTGAAGGTCACTAAATTAGAATTGCTTGTGTCTTTCTCACCTGAGTTGAATATTATTTCATTAATGGTGTTCTATTGCTTGAATTAAAAATTCATGCACACTTACATGCTAATACTGTTTTCTCAAATTTGACAGGATGAGTGTTAGTATTCACAATATGATCTTGTTTCTTTAGGGCATTGTATCATTGTGTTTGCTTTTTGAGACTCTTCTACAAACCCATCTGCCCCAGCTCTTCTATCACCTCCGAGAAATTGGAGCTCAGCCGTAAGCACTTCTTTCTGACTTGTTACAAATGTTGCACATTCATTGTTCTGAAAATGCTGTTCCGTAGTATTTTAATTTAAGATCTATGGGAAATTACACAAATGTATAACCATCAGTATACCATTTTACCTTGAGAGTCAGATGGAGTGCTTTGTCTAACCTGTGTATCTGTGCTTTGTTCATCTCTTCTGTATGCTCTGTGAAAGAAGAATTGCTCTATGAGAAGTGGTCTATGCTGCATTATTCAGCTAAATTTCAGTAATTCATGTTGGATGTGATGGAACTAAATTATGTATTTCCTAGAGGACAGAAGACACAGAGATGTGTTAGTTGCAGCAGAAGTTACTGGAAGAGGCAAGAGATCAAGAGTCATTCAATAGTGAGCTTGGTGCCACGCACAGCACAACCTGAAAACCTTTTTGTCTTAATTGGTATCCATCTTAATAGCATAATAGCAGAAAGGATGAAACATTGAGGGTGATAGTAGGTGAGGATCACTCTAATGTGATTGTTCGATGATAATGAGAATGACATTAGTACTTTATCAAATGAAATGCTAAATAGTTTTATGATGGCTGTTTCAAATTAAAACATTGATTATTTCTGCAGCAAGAGAAAATGCTTATTCTTCCCAGAAGAGAAATGTAGAAATGTAATGAAATATTTTCAATTTATAGACAATCTGATCATTAGGGGAGGCAGAAGTATAATAACCATTGTTTGTCACTTGTTTGCAGGCTACGAATTTCATTTAAATGGATGGTACGAGCATTTTCTGGTTATTTAGCTACAGACCAGCTCTTGCTTCTGTGGGACAGAATCCTGGGATACAATTCTCTAGAAATTCTTGCTGGTAATAGAATTATTTTTACAAAATGTGTGAAGTCTGTGTGAATGTAAGGCAAATACTTGTTAGCCTCAATGTATTTTGTGATGAGAAGAAAATAGTTGCTTTTTGAATGCAGACAGCAGGTTACATACATGTCAAAGCATATGTCACCTAGAAAAATGGAATTACATGAGTATACTGCATCTTTAATAAAAATATGTCAGGTAATTTTTTTTTTATGCAATACTCAAAAAACGCTAAGTGCTTTCTGAACAAAACATAGGATGTTCTCCCAGCTTCACTGGTAGTGGTAAATAAATTCATTACCTTTCACAAAATACAAGATTCACATTATTTATGGCAACTCACTCTACCATACTTAAAGCAATTGAGAGTCCCCCTGATTTTCAAAACAGTTAAAATAAGTGAAAATTGAAATTTTATATCAATATTAATTCTAACCACTACTTATCAGGTCAGAAACTTAAATATTGGACATTTTCTTTCAGTTCTGGCAGCTGCTGTGTTTGCTTTCCGAGCAGTCAACCTGATGGAGGTGACATCACTGGCTGCAGCTGAAGTAAGGATAAGTTTCACTTAGAGGAGATTGAAATAGTTTCTGATGCTTTGCCAATAAGAGTAACTTAAGCTTCCCATGGCACATGGTGCATAGTGCAAATCTTTCTGTCTAAATTCTTACCTTAGATAAAAAATAAGGAGATTGTGAACATGCAGTACATAATGCTGCTTTTCTGGAGTCAATAAATAAAACTTATTTGCTATAAAAATGCAGTGTTATAAACCTGTTTTGCACAGTTACTTTTTTTAAATATATAATCTTTGTTAGTGGGATATATTGTTTTTGAAATATTGCAGAGGTTTGTACCCTTTTCCTCAGTACATTTTAGTTGCTTCTGTTCTACAAATTACAAAAATTTTACAAGATTACTTTGTCAATGTGAATCTGAAATTTCACTGTGCATACTGCCATAGGAAATGAAGAAAATGAAGTTACTACCATTAAGATTATTATTGTTTATATCTAGTAACCTGTTCATTTTTCCTTTTTCTTTCAAAAATAGAATGATGAAATTTTTCCAGACTTTGCGAGTTTGTGATCAATTTCTGTGGCTTTTTTAAAAACATGCTTTCATGAGAAGACATTTATTTATTTAAGGGATTACATTGGACTTACTTCACAAGTACTAGCCAAGCCACAGGATAAGGATTCTTAATTCCCAATTATTTTTAGAAGCAAGTTGAAATGCTAGACCTCCTTATTCACCCATGATGGTGTGTATATTTGAAGAAAGGCTGAAGGCTAAAATAAAGTTACTTGGGTGCTATACATTGGGTAAACGTGTTTTTTCTTTGCAATGTTAGAATGTAAAATTAGGCAATATGGTAACATAACTAACTGACATAAACCAGTATAATTTGTTTCTAGCCATGTCCAAATCTAATTATTGGCAGTATTGTAGTCAGTATTTTAGTATTTCCCTGACTTCTTAACTTGCTTTAAGGAAATTTGATTCAAATGTCACATTTAACAAGCCTTTTTGATTTTCATCCTAGGCTGTACTTGCTGACCTTTCAACCCTGAAAGTTATGCCTCTTCTCCAAATCTTCTTGTTTGCTACTGTCACTTGATCTGCTTCAACAATACTAGTACCACATTCCAATCTTTCTGGAGAAGCTGAGCATCAACTATGCAATGTCTGCATAAAACCAAAATTAAATTCCATGTATAAAGTCAATTTAGAAAGAATTACCTTAATATTTTCTAACTGGAAAAAATAACTTTGCACATGATTGTGTGAAGTGCATGATAATGAATTTCACTGTAAAAGCAATGGCTATTACTTGTACATTGAGAATGACTACTTGTGCAAGTAAATAATATGAATCACTGTCTAAAATGCATGTAATATTAAATTAAATAAAGTAAATGTAATTAAAGACCTGAGTTCTGTGATGTTATTGTCAATATTGTAAAAGCTCTTATTCTTTTAATATGAAATTACTTCTTCAGGCTCATAGTTCAGAGGGATATCATCTCCAATACTGTCAAGTAAGAAAATAAAGATACTTTTACTTGCAAGATTTTTTCTTGTTTTCTAAGGAAAAGATGGGATCATACATCAGTTTTACTATCTCTATCTTAATTATTCTTTTCACAGAAATTTTCTCCATGTTCTTTCTCATGTTAATTGCTCCTGTTTATTCTTTTCACACACAGGGATGTAGTCATGCATTCCCCATTCATCTTTGGCTAAGTATAGAGCTATCTCAGGCGTCTGCTGAACTCCTCCCCAGAGTCCCATCAAAGGCATCAAATATATTCCCCTGCAGAGAAGGCCTGAGCTTAGCTTCCTTCAGAACTTGTTGGAGCCGGTTTTTGTATGAGACAAAATATTGCCCTGAGAATGATGCCAAGAGTCCTTTTGCTGCGCCCCACACCCTCTCTGGGAGAGCAGTGCTACGCCTTTGACAGTTTTCCAGCCTCTGTGATTCAACATCTCAGGCTTCAGTGCAAGAGCCCTGCTCATGTCGATGTGTGATGGATTGTCACTGCAGTCAGGCTGGCATCATCTGTTAGCTGTCATACTTTTTTGTGAGGTCTTCCTCACAAAATTTGTTTGATTTTTTTAATACCAGAGTTGGAATCAATAATCTGATTTGATTAAGTGTATCCTACCACCTGAAAAGCTCTCAGTCAAGAAATGGTAATGGGTTATATAGTCACTGCATTTGCAATAGGACTTTTGTCTTTGCCTGGTTGATGAACATGTACATGCTTATGTACGTGCTTATGTACATGTAGCTGTCATTTGCCATACTGAGTGTAAATCAGTGAAACATGGATCCTTCATACTTTGCTCAAAATTTGACAAGTGATCTAAGCTGTAGTCTCGGGTAGGGTATGACCTGTATATCTGTGGATCTTGTTGTCTACGTCAGGATAATGTAGTAGAAACTTACTGAAGTAGTAAATTTATAAGGCTAATTTAAAAAAAAGGTGAAGTTGTGGACTCTGGTATCACTTCTTATATGAAGAACCAAACTGCTTTGAAGATATAATGTGTGAGAATATTTGGGGAAATTTTTTCTCTGGATAACAGAGAAAATTGATGTTTTCCTTAATATTTGCAAGAAGTTGTTTTAACTGTTTAACTAGAGGTTTTTCTGTGATGTTTAGTTTCTGAAAGGATGTGACAGCTTTTATCCTTTACAGCAAATATTACCCTGTTTTATATATGGGAAATGAAGGCATAGAAAGATTAAGTGATTTGCTAAAGATTACAGAGTAAATTCCTAAAGGAAGGGAGCAGTCTCTCCTCTGTTGAATTTCTGTTTGCATTTCTGGATACTCAGTTTGTGTATAAACAACAAGATCTTACTTCATCTTCAGAACAACATATAATATACATCTACCTCTAAAAATGCAGCATTTTGCAGTTTTTAAAATCCATTAATTGGGTAGCAGTTTAGAGATTATAATGTTACAAAGCAGTCACAAGGATTGTGGCTCAATAAGGTCATTACAAGGTTACCATGGTGTTTTAAAGAATTAGGAGTATTTACTAAATAGCAAGGGAGATTCCCTACAGGCCTGCTGACCCTCTAATTCCCTTTGCTTTGTGCTAGTACGTGGTGCAGAATCTGAACAGTACCTTAACCTTTTCCAGATTAGGATTTTTGAGTATCTTCTCTTCTTTTTAGTTTTCAATAAATTTGGAAATGCTATAAGTAGGCAGACATAGAGACTGTTGGATTCTTCAGCAGTTCCATGACTAACAGAATATGGTCTGTTTTTATCTCCCATCTCCCTTGCATCCCCACTGGGGCACTTAAACAGTTCCTGACCTGCACCAGTGTCGCTTCTGATGGCTAGACAGGAAAACTTGTGCTCTGGAGCTCATGGGGGGCCCCACACACCTTCTTGTGTACAGGAATACTGAGCATAATGCTTTAAAATGAGATTAAAATGAGATTAAAAGATTAACTAGATCCTTGCCTTAAGCTTCAACTATACTGTTAGATTTTTATATATTTTTAAATGTTTTAAATGTTTATATATTTTAAAATGTTGCTTTTACTGAAGTGATGTTGTTTTTGTGTTCCCCTCAGTTACTCATTTAGTTCCAGCAAAATACTCTGTTTCAGATTCTGGCTGATACTTGTATTTTTAATCTCCTTTGCTTAAAATAATACTAATTTAATTTTTTTAATATTAAAATGACTGGTTTCTATCTTGCAGCTAGACACTTCTCTTGTATACATAGGTAGTATCAATTATTTAAGTTTTAATTCTTTAACTTTAGAGATCAGTTCAAACTTCTTGACGTCTGTAGTCTGTAGACTTCCAAATTCCTAAAACTCCTTTTTCATTTTTGCTGTTTTGAGTAATGGCCAGATGTTATTGTAGAATCATATCTAACTTGATAATTACATTGGTTTAAACAGGCTCAGCTTAATGTCCAATGGCTCGATTTAGTAAAATTGTTTTGGTCTGTTACTCCCTATCTGAAATCAATATAAACAGACATTTCAGTACAAGAACCAGTTGTCTTCATATTTGTAGATAATGATCAGATTTTTTGCTGCTTACCTTAGGATTCTGGCTATGGTCTATCAAGGGTTTCTTGTAATGTCAAATAGACTGTTGTAAAAATGCAAAAGTAAATAGGCTTGTCTAAAAATGTACCCTAGTTATCTTCCTTCGGTACTTCCAAAAATATGTTGAAGCTCAAATCTTGATGTCTGGGTCATGGAACAACTGAATAACTAGAACAGTTTATAATTTTTAGTGGATTTTTTTAATCATAGTAACAGATTTTATTATGAGAAATGACAAGAGTATGAAGACTGTAAAACAGTTAGATATCCCAGTAAAGGGAAAAGGCTGCAAGGAGTCTCCAGTTTAAGACACATTTCTACTTGTTGCCAGAAAACAACAACAACAATAAAATGCTGAAGCTTGCACCTATTTTACTATCTTCTAATGAATTTTATAAAATGCTTCCAACAAGACTGAAGGGATTCCTTAAAATAGAATTGCTGTATACAGATCAGTTTGGGGAAAGCAATACAGTGAGCTGTTAATTAACAATAAAAAAAGCATTTTCTAAAAGATATTGAAATACATTACAAAACTGAAGGACTGTATCTTCAGGAGGAAGGGGAAGAGCCTTTCAACATGTTTTAGCAAATCAGTAAAATATTCTGTCCAGTATTTTATGTGAGGAAATGGGGGAGGGAGGAGACGGATGCAGCTGGGGTGGTGGGAGCTGCTGGGTGCTTCCTTTTCCCTCTTTCCTCCAGCCTGTTTCTGTCCATGCCTGGCGCCTTGCCATGTGCTAGACCAGCGGCTCCCATCCCCACAGCCCCCACAGAAGGGACAATTAGCTGAAGCACGTATTTGTGTCACCAGCCAGCTCCAGCAGGTTTCCCCCAGCCCCGGGAAGCTCACCTGCTGGGCAGGGAGTGCAGCAGGGCCAGGGCCGAGGTGAGGGCCCTGGCAATGGCGGGCAGAGGGCCAGTGGCCAGCCTTCCTGTTGGAATGGGCAGCTCCGGCAGGAGAAACAACCCCTCCGAATGGTTCCCCCGCCAGCAGCCATAGGAATCATACTGGGTAGCATTCTCGCGGGTACTTTCAGAAGAAGTGCTGAAGGACAACTCCACCACTTGGGATTCAGGGTTTGTTTATTTACAGCTTTAGGAAATAGTAGAGAAGGCAAAAAGTACCCTTCTAGTGACTTCAGGCTTTTAGCACAAGGTCACACATGTAGTGAGGGGCTGCACATCTGTGATCTGAACCACTTATTGCAGCAAATAATCACAGAATAAACTGAAATCTCTAGAACCCAGAGATTGTGTGCTGCTATTTGAAGTCGCTGAATTCTTTTTTTCCTGTACACTTTATGCTTGGCTTTTTCAGTACCTTAACTAAACTGTTAATGCAGGGAAGATCATTTTGATCCAGCAGTGTGACTGATGTGCTCTGCTTTAAAACAGTGTTAAAATGTCTCAGCTTAGTATTTTTTATTTAAGCAATTAATAATATACCTACCAAATTATGGCATTACTGGCCAATTATGCTTTGGAGAAGCATCTCAGGATGCTTGTCTTTTCTGCGGAGGACACAGTGCAGCACAAGTCAGCAGTTATTTATGGGGACAGAATGAGTCTGTGGTTAGGACAAGATGTTTGTCTTGGGTTCATCACCATGCTTTGTAACACTGCAACACATCAGCAGTGGTACTGCCATCTGACTGTGCTAAATACTAACCAGGGATCAGCCTTAAAATTAATACAAAGGGAGAAATACTGATCTTTTGGTAATTTTTTGAGTTTGTTTAAGCCCAGGGAGGTTCACCTGATTCTGTGTCTTGTTGGACATTGCTGGTTACAGGGAGTGAGTTTGAGGTTTCTGAAGAAAGTTGCAGAGGGGCCTCCGAGTACCCACATTTCAAAATCAGCGTGTTGTAGATGTTGGACTACTGATATGTGCAAACAATTCTCTCTAGAGAATTGGCTTTATGGAGGACCACAGTGCTTTGCCAAATGACATTGTGTTTGGCTGAACAGTTTGAACAAATTGTTTCTTTTGGAATTATGACCAAAATAAATGGAATATTTAACAAAAGAGTTAAAGACACAATTTGTGCAAGACAGAGCATGTGATCAATTCTTGTGCTTTGTTTTAAACAAAAAAGCCTGTATCATGTTGCTAAGATACAAGTTGGAATCTGATAGTCAACGGCAAAATATTATGTTTTATTCACATAATATGTTTTAGTAAGTATCTGATTGTTCATTTTTTTCAAGAATCATTCTCTGAGTGTTACATTCTATGGGGTTTTTTTTCTGAAAAGTTCTATTTAGGATAGTTATACCCCAATAAGTCTAATTATAAATAGTAAATTAGCAGACAATATATTATAAAAAGCAATAATATTTAATATTCTATGTGTTCAGTGCTATTTCTTATCTAAATTTTTTTGATAATAAGTCTAGTGTCACAACATTTTCCCTTTTCTCCCTTTTTTTCCAAGTGCATCTGGGTTACAAAAGCAAGCATTTCTTTGAAGCCCAACCATGGCCTGTTAATGTTAACATCAATTTCTGACAGTGGGAAACTAGCATAGTTACTGCTTGTGAAGGAAGTTCCAGTTGTTAGCAGCGCTCGCATTACTGGTGAAGTTCTCTCCATCGTTTCTGACCTTACGACATAATTAGATGTTTCATGTCAGTTTGTAATAGTTCTAACCTTCTAACCCTACCCAGTTTCTGAAGGCATTACAGCTAATTGATAGCTGAGCAAGAGGTGCTAGGAGTATTAATGCCCCTCATTTCCAGAGCCCATCTGCCACCTCTGCCTCAAGCAATGCACTTCCACTGTGGGGAAGGCAATCCTCGAAAGAAAGGGAAAAGGTGTGGAAAAAGGTTATGTGGAAAAAGGTGTTCAAATGCTGTAGACTGTGACCTCTGCAACACAAAAATCAATCATTTGCTACTTTTATTTTTAACAAAGTACACTTTCTTCTACTGACTTTATGTTGCATCTTTATTCAACAATTAGGCTTTTTTAACTTTAAAAGCTTGAGTAAGTTTTGTTAATCGTACAAAAGATAAAATGTCTTTTTGGTATGTTTGTATAGATTTTGAAATTCAGACTTGTACCAGATTTTTCTGTTCCAGAGCTTTATCTTCTACTCTCTTCTCTTTTTGCAATCTTCAATAAATATCCTTACATAGTTTTGTCTAATCTGGGTTTCCTGTCTATGGGAACTACAGTTTACAGTTTACAGAAAATAGGAACCTTTCTGATTAGGGTTGTTCTCTTCCTCTGAGAAATATGTTTCTATTCTGTTACAAAGAAATCCTGGAAAAACTTTAAATTTGGTATCAGTCCATTCCTGCATTAGGTGGTAATAGGGATAAGTATTATAGTGGAGAGTTGGTTCATGGCAAGTATTATTTATTTAGGCAGCTAATCAATATTCAGTCTTGAAAATGCACAATTAAAAGGTGGAAGGGGTAGATATTTGGCTTTGCAACAATCTAGGTTAATAAAGGCTTAAATAGAGGTTTGCAGTCTTAGAAAGCCAAAATGTCAAAGACCTTACTGTCAGTGCAGTCCTCCAGAAACAGCAGGAAGTGATGCCCAGGGTGTTTTCTTGAACATCCTAGGTGCCCATTCTAAATGCAGACACTGGAGAGCTCTGTGGACAAAGGGAGTGCTGCATTGCCTGCCAGGGGAAGTTGCAGACACCACAGTAAGTGCAGATTTCCTCAGGCTGGATGATAATCTATGTGTTCACTCAAAGTTGGAAAAAACCTGTCTAAGACTTTGGCCACCTTGGCTTTGGAAGAAATCACACACACAGGAGTGTTAGGCACTAACTTGCAAGCAAGTAATGGAAAACATTGCCAGAAAACTCATCCCTACTACTAGACTTTGGATGAGGGAAGGGCCAAGATGGTAGATTGTACAAATAAACTTCTTTGTTTTGTATATACTAGATCTTTACACAGGATTCTAGAACATGAGACTAGGACAAAGTGAAAATACTGTTTCCAGAGAAAAGACAGAGGATGTTAGGGTTAGGGTTAGGCTTAAGTTAAAACCTAGCAATCTGGGCAAAGAAAAAGCCAAGTATCATCTTGCATGGTATCTACAATAATAATTCATAATGTTAGCAGTTTGACACTTTTTTTTTAGTTTGTCAGATTTTTCCTGGTCTCTGCAAAATTATGAAATTCTGCCCCTGAGGTTTGTAATTTTTTTTTTTTAAGTAAAATATGGAGAGGTTTTTTCTATATAAAGAACAAGAGTCTCTGACATGTATAGTCCATCTTGGCCCATTCAGATGAGATTTTTTTGTTTTCATTGAATAATGAATT
Source organism: Buphagus erythrorhynchus (assembly GCA_013400855.1). NCBI lineage: Eukaryota > Metazoa > Chordata > Aves > Passeriformes > Sturnidae > Buphagus > Buphagus erythrorhynchus. The sequence goes on along the minus strand of VZTT01018298.1, from coordinate 22,667 downwards.
TTGTATTTGTATTTTCCTAGTTTAAAAACTTGAACTGTAATTCTCACATATTCTGTGTTTTCAACTCAAGGCTACTATCCTTGCTAGGCAGTTCTGAACATTATTATAAAATCTCAGTTCAGTCTGTTTTATTTTATAAAGGAAAATATCGCCTTCTTTTCCAGCAGCACAAACACATGAAATGTAAAATGTTATAGAAGAAATAGCCCTTCATAGACAGAGATATTTTGTTCACAAGTTCCAAACAGTTTAATAAAAATTATTCTGAGTTGAACTGGCTTTTTTAGTCCTCTTTTTGTAGAATTTACTGTAGATCTTTGAGAAAACTGGGCGCAACCCAATGAAATGAATATGTTCTTAATGCAAATGTAAGCCATCTTTTCAGTTTTCTCTAGATGGAAGTTTTGTTCCTTCTTATAAAATACCGTGGAGAGATTTTTTAAATGACAAGTGCAGGATAAATTACTCTCTCCTGACTTCAGTCCAGACATTGAAACAGAGATGGTTACTGATACTGCTCAGGAAGTTGTTCCCATGCAAACAGGTCAGTGTTGTGTGCTCCGCTTTTGGTGGGACTGGGCCATTCAAAGGCAGGGCTATTATGGAACAGAAATGTTCTTTCAAGACTCAGTCCTTTATTAAGATTTCAGTGAGGATTAATGCTAGGCATTTAAGCTTTTTATTTCCTCCATCATGTAATATATATCAAATTTGCACTAGCCCACTTATTTCACTGTGAGTTTTCAGGCTGTGAGATCAGTTAGATCTAAAAAGGGAATTGATAGCATTTAAGAAATACACCACTCACCACTCATTCTTTTCAGTTTAAAACTCTCAGGACAAGGCAACCACCCTGCCTTAAGGAACAGCATCCACTGCCATAGTTTGTGGTTTACTGCAATCTCCCTGCAGTAACTCTCCATAGGTGCCATATCTGCCTCAAACCTTTATAGTTTAGAAGCCATTAGCAACATATTAGGTGACCTGTAAGGTCCCTGCCAACCCAACCCATTCTGTGATTGTATGAACCTAATTTTTTGGATCATTGAGGTAACTGTTTCTTGAGCTTGTGTCTTTTTGCAGATTACAGAGGTATCAAGATTGTGTAGAAGAGACTTGCTCTGGAATGGTATTGACACTTTCAGATCAATTCTGGGGGAAGGGGAGCACTGCTGGTGTTAGCACAGAAAATCCCACTGGGAGCACATTTTAGGAACCAAATACTCTTTTGAGTCTCTCTTTAGTCATTTTAGTTCTGAAGATATTCTCTGAAATGACAGCAGCATAAACATGAAAGCAGATGCTAAAACATTAGGAAAAGTTTACCCATTGCTATGGGACGTGCATTCCAACTCCTTCATGCAGGGAGCAGTTTCCTTTGTGGCTGTTTTCTAGTTATATCTGTAAGGCCTAAAAGGTATTTTGATTCTTGTGTCCCAAGAACTTGAAATGAAGAAAGGCATCAGGGGCACTGTTAGCTGGTCATTTCCTAATGGATAAGAGACAGAAGATACTGACGCTCTTTTTCCTGAAAGTTGATTTGCCTCTTCTCAGCATATTTGACAAGCTTCAGATCTTAGATGCTTATTTTAGTAAGAAATGACCAACCTGAAGTTCCCGTTGCTCTCTATTGATTCTTAAGGATTCAGAGTTGACAGTCTCTGATTTAGACTTTTAGTTGAGCCCTTCCCTGCATATCCTGTTAACTACTATGAACAGTTTAGAAAGAACTGCTCAAACTCATTAAGTAGACAATAAAAAATATGACCTGTCCTATACAAGTCATATCAGAAAGCTGAAAAACTTCACTGAATACAGAACTTTTATTCCCACCCTAACCAAAACTGACACAATTTTATAATGGGCAGATAAAGGAATAGAAAAAGTCCAGATCCAAGGAAGATCATGAAAGCTTGTTCAACTCCAATGCTCAAGGAAGCTTAGCACACTGCACGCAATCTTGCAAGTACCACAGCCTGCCAAGCAAGCAGGAACAAAAATGAACTATGTGTACTCTTTCTGAAAATGTAAGCAATGGATGAAATTTTAGTCTCTTTAAAAAAAAAAAAAAAAAAATTGTGAGAAATACAGCTGTTTGTACCAAATCAGAACACCAAATGCCCAAGGTTGTGTTCTGACAGTAGGAAAGTGGTCTGTATCCAATGACCTTGTAACTGAGGATGCAGTCTCTGATGGTTTCTCTCTATTACCCAACTCAAAATATATAAAAATTGAGACAAAGAAAAAATATCTGTTATTTGATTATCTGAGCAGTGGTTTCCATGTCGTTCAAATTTCTGGGTAATTTGATACCAGCTTTCTCTGCCTCTGCAGAATGATCTTATTTATTGGAGTCTGTGTCACTCACAGTACCTGGCAGTGCAATGCCACAGATCTAGAGAGCTCCTGTTTACAGGATGAGCAACTTGCCTGCAGAAATTCCAGGAAACAGTCTGCTTGCTGTGACCTCAGAGCAGCCATTTCAATTTACCACCAACCATCTGACAATAGAATTGTATTTACATGATACACATGTTCACTAGGCTTTTTATTACTCTCTGTTAGTCACAGATCATGAGAATATAATCTCCTACTCACCGAAGTTCTGGCCTCTGATTGAGTGATTGCTCATTCCACTTTTCAATCAACAGCTTCTAAAAGTATCAAAACCACACTTGAAGTAAAAGCTTTTGCCACTTTCTTCTTGCTTCTTCAGAAGGTTGTAAATAAAGGTCTTTGTTCTTATCCCAAATATTGTTTTAAAGGGACAAATTATTTCCATTGTAAATAATTAATCTGACAGTATTTTTCTGACCATGCTCATTCAGGTAAAGAACAGCTTTATATATTATTAAGTAAGCCTTTATTTAGAAAAAAAATATTCTGAATGATACTACTCACATTATTTTTAATGCAACAGTTACTTCATAGACACTGAGAAAATTAAAACTGATCCCCAGATTGCCTCTACCAGCCTGAATAAGCAGACTCCATCCTGACAGTTCCTGTTACATGTGAGTAGGAACTATTCTCTCTGTGCAAAAACATACCCAAACATGTCCCAGGAGGCACTCTTCAATACTTGCTGCATTCACGAGAATGTGCTAAATGACTCTGTCCAAATGATATTTTTTTTTAAATGTGATTTTTTTTTTTTACACAGTTGGTCAATATGCTTGTTATAAGATAAAAAGTAGTTGTGCAGTAGTGACTCTCATCACCTCCTGATTGTGCTTTTACTTATTTCCTGTCTAGCAGGAAGGAAGGGAATAAGAAGACACAAAGCTCTGACTGTCTCTGCTTAGGTAATGGCAGATTTAGAGGTTTGCTGAGATTCAGGGAAAGTGAAAGAAATATTATGTACATACTGGGATTTTTTTTTTTTTTTTTGGTGGTAAAATTCTTTGTTCTCCATTTCCTCTAAGACAGCCTTTTTTGGTGAGTCATGTCTATAGCTCTCACTTCTGTTTTGAAATTGGTTAAATTCTGACATTGCTTGAAAAGTGAAAAAGCCAGCAATTTATTTTTAATGTATGGATTTGTTGTGTTAATATTGCTATTCATTAAACATCAGGAATGGTTACACTGATCATTTAAAGACAGTTTGAACTACAAATGAACCCATTATGATTTTACTGTGAATGCAAAATTACCACAATCAAAGTCTTCTTAAAATTTAATAAGATGCCTGGACTTTTACAGTCTGGCAACCAATTCTGGCAAAACCAGTTGTAGTGATGTATGTTCTGAGTTGATCAGATGATGAACTTTGTCACATCATGATCTCCAGGATTGTTCCCTGGTAGTTTTTAACATATTTCTGATCACCTAAATCTGTAATGTAATGAATTTCCACAACAGTTTTTGTGTTGCTGTAAATGGTCTTTAGCTGTCAAAATATATAACAACCCATCACTTTGTTGTAATCTGACAAGCCAAAATATTCAAGACAACAAGATCCCTCCCTGCTCCTGCACCACCAGTAAGGTTGTGTCCTGGCAAGCTGTTTGGCTCCTACTACAGGTTCCAGAAATCAAAGTGCTGCCTGAAATATTTTATTCACTCATTCTGCCATTGTTTTCCTTCAGACTCTGTATCTCCGGATGTGCCTCCAGATCTTGTGTAAACAGATTGAGTCTTTGTTTATTTTTGAAATAAACAGAATCCAACCACAGTGTGCCTAGCCAACATCTTCTAACTGGAATGGCATCTTTGTTCCCATAAAGAACTCAACAATTTGAAGAAAGGATAGGCAAAGCTTCTATGCAAATACAAGACTCAGCTGCAATGTACACTTGCTGAATATTGTGTATTCCAAGACTTATATTTGTCTTTACTCCATAAGTGTTAAAGAAAAAAATCTTCTGCAATGCCTGAGACAATGCTGATTGAAAAAAAATTCTCAAATTAGGAAACTTAATAAAAAAGTTCTTTGCAGATCTGCAGCTCTTGTTTTGCCCTTAATGACTGTTCCTTCTTTTTTATTGAAAGAGATTTTGTTATTTTTACAGCATTTTGGCCTATTACCAGGTAATTTACTCGCTTGAGGGATATCTAGACTCATAGTCACTGATAAGAAGATCCTAAGGGCTAGTACTCCCATCAGATAAGGAAAATGTTTCACTAACTTCTATTCTCTACGTTCCAATCATCTTATTGGACTGAGATAACAATCTATGACCCATAGTTTCTTAGTCCATTAACAGCTGGAAATAGAGGACCACTTAAAATACTTCATATAGTTTCCTCTTGAACAACTTTCCCTCCCCAAAATATAAACTTCAGTGATCCAGAAATAACTGAGAAGGGGTTCCTAAACTGATCCTCTCATCCTGGCAAATATAAATCTTATAAAATGTCACCTTTATTTGATATTTTATTAGCACATGAAATCTGAGAACCAGAAAGTTTTGTAATTTGGGTGCAGATATGAATAACTTCTCTAATCAAGAGAAGATATTTGAATTTTAATCTCAAGCCTGTTCAAAAATGAGTGTTTCTTTTCACAGCACTAATAGAATCAAATGTTTCTTGGACAATTTACCAATAATCTGGTGGACATGGGTTATCTGAATTTTAATTTATTGTCAGTTTGTACTTATATTGTTTTTTAATTCAAAAAAGTTATTGTATTAATTTCAGAGTCTTCTTTCCTGTAAGGTGACCTTGTAGCATTTTTTCTAAGTTCGTGCTTTGTTTCTGTTTCCCCCACCAGGTTTCTTTCTCATCTGTTATTATTAGTCTGGCTCATTTTTCCCCATCAGTCTTCTCATCTACTCAGAGCATTCACAGCTTGTAGTTTGGAGAGACTGCAAATGACACCAAAGAGCAGGAAAAAAAATTGGTTTTCCTTTACTCTATTGTTCATACCTGCTTCGGGGTTATTGTAGGGCTGGCTGAATGTATATATTGGAAAGAACTGTTGGCATTAAACTCTGAAGATTATTTCTTCTCCCTTTTTCTGTTCAAATAAATCAATGAGGTGATTAAGGCTAGGTGAATGATAAAATTGCTAACAGGAAAGGCAACTCAAAGCAGTTAAATACACACTAATAAAAGGGAAAAAAAGCTTTCTGCTCTGAAGATCAATGGAAGGATACAGGACAGGACTCGAATAAAAGCCTCTCGGGTTATCCATACCGCAAAGAACACTCAGAACATTCGACCAAGACTGTCGGAGTCCACTGATACTCATCAGGATTCGTGACAGAGACTAATATACATGGCAGAACTCTTAAGGCTTTGAGACCAGTTTGCCAAAGGATAAAGGTAGGCACTTGTGGGAAATGCTGTTGCAACATTCTATCAACAATGTAGCATATGCCAATGCCAGACCTGCTTCGGGAAAGGAGGTTGTACTCAGAGCAGACCTCAAAACAACAAAACCTTTAACTTCGTTCACACTCTCAGGGTGTGCCCGTGCTCCAGAATACGTGCTCCCCTGAAGCCCATGCAGCCACGGGGCGCCAAGGCAGTGGTGACCTCTGTCCAGATGGTGCTGTGTCCAGTATCCATGGCAATGACACAGGAGAGAAGTGATACCACCTCTGAGGTTCTCCTTGTGCTCCCCTCCTCTTGTCTGGGAACAATGCAGAGATTTTGGATATGCCTCTTTGTAGCCTTTAGCAGCTGATAGTGATCAGTGTCTCCATCCTGTCTCACCTCTGTGAGTCATCAGGATTTCTTCATTGCTCTTTTTCTCCAGAACAGGGTGTCTTGTTAAACTGCACATAGATGTGCTGAGTAATTTGGATGCCAATAGCATAGTCCAAGCTGAGAACTCTTTCGCTGCTCTGTGTTTCATCCAGGGACCCCAGGTCCAGAAATTACCATTCATTCTCCATTCACAACAAATTCCAGCCCTTCTATTACAACTGTCTACATTCAGAGGTAGAGAAAACATTCTAAATAGCAAGCATACCCAAAAACCACATAGGTCTGCTCATGAATGGGGCAGGTTACTAGTGATGAAGAACTGTGAAAAGGCTGAGATGCTCAAAGCTCTCTTTCCTTTGTTCTTTACTAGCAAGGTCAGCCCTTAGGGTTCATAGAGCTCTATGCCTAGTTTGGCAAGGTTTGGAGGAGACTTTAGCAAATTTAGCAAATGTTTTTAAGTCCTTAGGGCTGAACAGAAGCTGCTTGTAAAGGTGCTGAGGAAGGCGAGTAAATTCATTGTGCTGCTTCCTATCACCTTCTAAAGGCTGTGGCAATCAGATGGGATTTCCAGTTACTGGAAAAAAGCAAATGTCACATCCATCATCAAAGCAAGGTGCAGGAAACTTCAAAGCAGTCATCCTTACCAAGTAGCTCTCTCAGAGGAGATCATGAAGGAAATGTTTCTGGAAGCCATTTCTGGGATGACAAAGGATGAGTCAATTCAGAAAAACCAGCACAGTTCTACCAACACAATTGCCTTTGATCATGAGAGAGTTAGCTCCATGACTGAAGTGCTATGAGCAGCACATACTGATTTTAGCAAGGGTCTTTTGCTGTGACATCTACAGCATCTTTGTAGTCCAGCAGGGACTAGGTAAGTAGACGAGGTGGATGGCAGTCTGAACCTCTCCACTTAAAAAGTGGTGGTGACCAGTCTGAGTGATGAGTGACGTTCTTCAGGGTTGAGTGGGGGAGTTAGACTAGAGGAACTCTAGACGTCATACATTTTTCTCTGATTCTGTGATGAAGCCTTGCAGCGCGCTCCTTAGAATTTGGGTCCTCATATTGAAACCACAAATTATTTAGGTTTCTGTAGATTAATGGGTTAGGCTGCAGACATTCCTTGATTCTGAGCTCACGCAGCTGATTCTGCATGATATGAAGTGACACTGCATCATGAGGCATTTCCAGCTAAGAAGGTTCTCACTGCGAGATCTTCTGCTATGGTGTCCTGACCAGCAGTGACATGGCCAAAACTCCAGAACACAGGCATTGCTTGAAAACAATCCATTCCATGCTTCATGATTTGGGGACTTGTAGTTGAAAGCAGGAGGTGAAAATGAACCAGTATTGAAAGAGGACTTTTACCAAGGATCATTCATTATTTTAGGCCAACATTGTTTTCTTGGAGTGTCCCCATCTCACAGCTATTCTGATGCAGAATAGGCTTTTCTTTATAGTACCTCTGCAGTCTGGATCTTTTGACTTCACTAAATCTCTGTGAAAACAGTTTACAGTTGTCCAGGAAACTTTCCTGTTTCATATATCCTTTATGCATTCCTCTCTCTCTGTAATATAACATTAACTAATTAATTAAATTAACAGCCGGTTTCTTTGTTTCCATCTGGGAAATTTGCTCTGCTCCAGCTCCCCTCCCTAAAGCTAAACAACACTGAACAAGCTTTCTTAAGATACAGACTTTCCATTGTTCTCTTTGCACAAGATCTGGTCAGATACTGTTGGTCTTTAAAAGCTGTTGTATTCACCAGGAATGATAATGCTATGCACAGACTTCAGAATTCAATCAGAGTTCATTAGGTTTAGACATATTTTCCAAATCTTTATATTACTTTAAAGATTTTTTTTTTCCCATAAAAGTATGTTTCTTCTGGGATGGAGTTTGCATGCCAACTATATCATTAGAGAAATTGTTTCCTGCTGCATTTAATAGTACTGTAATGATTTCACAGTGAGCCTTCCGGATTTTGCTGACCCATAGAAGCAGTACAACTCTATTTCGCGCTCCTGTCTCCTGTAGGTTCTACTTAGCAGGCAAAGGCTTTTCTCAAGGCTCTTTCAACTCCTCTTCTGTTGTTTCTTAGGTAATTGCAGTAGTTAATAGCAAACGTAATGTTTATATAGCTTTTAGCATCTGCGCTGCATTATTGTCTCACGTACTGTGTATCTAAGATACTAGATTGAATTTGGTCTTTAAAGGCTGTGTTATTCTTATTAAATGGCTCTAAACAGAATGCTGTAAAGTACCACAGGTTTGGATATCACAAAGCACGAACAGACTTTACTACCGTTCAGTGGCTTGATGGAAACATCATAAGCAAAATTGGTTTTTTTTGGTCAAGATTTTAAGCACAAAGAAATCACAGTTGAATCTTTGTGAAGACTTAGTTTTCCTGGTTCCAGTTGTGTGGGATCAGATTTGAAACTCTTCCTTTTCTCGTTTTGTTAATGCTTTGAGAGTGCTGTGGTACACACCGAACCTAAACTTCAGAAAGCTCTCCTCAGGTGTCTGCATTGGTGGTGCCATAAGTGCAAGTTTAACAAAATCTAAGGTCTCGTTTTGCCTTGTAGCCGAAGTATCATATTTTCACGTTGTGCCTTTCCTGAATCCGGCCCAGCTGGACCTGAGGGAAGCCGGGTCCCGGCACGGGCTGGCGGGGAGCCGGGCGGGCCCCCGAGGGCCGCCGCGGGACGGCTGCTCCCCGCACCCGGACAGAGGCGCCCCGGCGGTGCAGGCGGCCCGGGCGCGGTGCCGGTACCCGCGGCTGCCGGCGTCGGTGTGCTCTGGTGTGCTGTGGTGTGTTGTGCTGGGCTGGGCTGTGTTGTGTTGTGCTGTGCTGTGCTGTGCTGT
>VZTT01018297.1:15459-56292 GCA_013400855.1 Buphagus erythrorhynchus | reverse complement strand
TTTCTTCATTTCTCTTTTTACAGGCTCCACATTGGGCTTAACCCATAGTTCATTCAACAGCCAAATGTTCAGCCAGTTTGGCTTCCATCAGAAGAGGCTGTTTTGTACACTTACTGATGATTTGACATAGTCAAAAAAATATTAATTGGAGTTCAAAAACCTAGAAAGAATGGCCTAAACAGGGGACTTCAATTAGTTTTATTTGCCTTCTATTTTCAGAGCCTGTATGGCACCTTTTGATTCTAATTCCTCAAGAAATATGAAGTCCACAAACTTGAGAGTTATGTTTATGCTAAGGAAAACTGAGATTATTATCATTTTTAATCAAAAGTTGAAGCCTTGAGAAAATACCAGATATTGCAAAATATTTGACAAAATTGCAAGTATTGGAATAGAAACAACATAAGAAACATGGCTGAGTCTCAAGCTTGACTCAGAATCCTGGCCAGAATTTTCACAGCCAATAGAAGTAATCAGACATAGATTTCAATCCATTACTTCACACTGAGAGAGCAAGCTATGAAACTTCAGCTGACATCCAGATGTCCTCTAAATGATGCAGCTTTGATTCAAATTTGTTTTCAGTATGATACTGGGAGACAGGGAAATAGAAATATTTGGTATCAGCTATGAAGACCAACAGTTTGGATGATCCTCTCATTTGTTAGATGAAAATGAAAGAGGTTCTAGCTCTCCTTGTTTGAATGTGCTTCAGTGTTTTCCAGAAGTTCCCCAATAATCTAAGGCACAGTGTGTTCACCTCCCTTGTCATAAATTCAGCCTTAGTGTCACACTGGATGATTCTTCCCACATTCTCTCTGTGGGTGGTCACTTCTCAGTGGCAGTGGTAGGATGGTGAAATTCCTTTCCCTCCTCTTCCACAGGAACCATGACATCATTCCCTGGAAAAGACTCTGTTTCCTGCTCTGGGTAGTGCATTTCCAATTCCTCTTCCATGCTTTCCTGGGCATCAAGGTTACTTTCACATCCTCTAACAGCACAGCTCTTGCCACTGGGCACTTCTGAAACAGAGCCCACGATGACAGTGTCGGCCTTCATGATGTAGAGTTTTTCTGAGGAAGGAAAAAAGGAGTGCTGAGCATGCTGAGCAGTCACTGCTGCCCCAGACATGCCTCTTCTCCATGAAGCATTTTTATTAGGGCTCTGGGCATTTCAGATCAAGTAGATTGAGCTTCCATGGGATTAAGCCACTGAGCTAGGGTGGGACTGCAGGAGAAAGACAAAGTGGAAAGGGCAGAAGATATTCACAAGAATCTGTTAGAAGAAGCAACTAATTGGGATCTAGATATAGAGAATCCAAGGTTTATGCTCCTGCTGTTTCAAGAAACAACACCATGTAAAGAAACCTTTGGGTAAAGATCAGCACTGTACAGAAGTTCTGAGATCTTAGGACCTGAAAAGAAATTAGGTTCTTTCTAGCTGAGAATAAACTACAAAATTTTCTGAATCTCGAGTCCAACTTGTTGTCTTGTAAATTAAGGCCTTTTCAATGGCTTGCACCACTGCACTTAATTCAGAAGGATGCTGCACATCAGACACTGTAGGTTAATTGCTTAGAGATATTTGGATATGGTAAATCAAATAATCACATTCATCCCAATTCATCAGTCACAGTAAAAACAGAAAGGGTGTTTAGTAAGGAAAGGCCAGGTTTTATAATGTGAAAAACAACACCTTCAAATAACCTCACAATTGGCTTTGGAAGCACTGCCAGAATGTTTCATGCAGATGGTGTCTCAGGTAACAATTCTCCCTCTGTGAATGAGCTCCTTGCCTGACTTTATCTCCCACCCTGTGCCATGGTCAAAGACTTCATGGGAGCACATCAGAGACATTTCAAGCCATAATTATGAAACCAGAGGAGAAAATGATAGCTAAGTAATTCTTATTCAGAATTACAGCATCATCTTCCAGCTGACATATTCAAATTTCTTCTGCAAAATTTACATCTTCTAGAATGAAAAGGAGGAAGAAGGTAATTTTCTGTCAAATTCATAGGGACTAAAACATCAAAAAAAGAGAGCACTATATTCAAATGAATAGATGTTTTTGTGTCAAAGATCTGGAGATTCAGCACAATCTTTGTTAGGAGATCTGGACACTTTGAAGTTTACTGGTAATCTTGAAATTACATTATGTGCCATGTCTGAAAATTTGAAAAAAGAAGATGACAAAAGGAAGAAAGAAAAAGCAAGACTCACCAATTCTGTTATTTGTGTGGTCTCTGACTCGAGAATCCACAGGGCACTCTGGGGCATTCCCACTGCTTGGTGTCACATCAGCCACACTCCAATGAGGACTCTGTGCTTTTTCTGTGCTGGACACCAAGTTATTGTTGGTTTCCAAAGGAAGGGTTCTGTCAGCTAACTCCTCCTCTTCCAGCCCAGTGTCAGTGGTCAGTATGATGTTCTGCCCATACAAACAGGAGAGCAGAAGTGGGGTGAGTGTAAAAACACTTTGGACATTGCAGTAGATCCACAGAATCCTCCTGTGGCAGTCAGGATAACAGAAAGTACTCCCCAGCACCACTGTCTCTGGGAGTGAAATGTTCCAAAGTACCTACATCTATGGGAACTTCAAACCAGGCTCCTGCATCACTTAAGACCCTATTTCAAAATAGTGTTTCCAAGCTGAATTCACAGATTTCTGATGACATTTTCAGGAATGTACCTCATTTCCACTGAAGAAAATATATTTTAGCTACCTCTTAGACTTTGCAAATACCTATCATGCTCCTATGGAAGAATAGAACAAGCCAGGGGCCAAACTGACTTCAAAATGTAATTGTCTCAGCAGAACGTCAGGTAGAAGAAACAAGCTCAGACTACCTAACACATGAAGAATTAATTACAAACAGTTCTTTAAAAGAGGAACCAAAATCTGAGAGAGGCTAAAGGTCCTGCATCACAATTTTCTGGTGGTTCTGATATTCTTCTGTTTCCACAAGGTTGGGAAAGAAAAAAAAATATTTTGAAATGTGCACTTTATAACCCTTGTTCATGTCAGACTCTCTATAGAGGCAAGAATTGAAGCTCCTCACAATTCAGGAATTAACAATTACACACTGAAATTATGACAGCTGATTGCAGCCAGAATGACTAGAAAAAGCAGTATCTTGTGTGTATGCAGGCACAGCATTCAAAAACAAACTAATTTAAAAATAAAAAAAACCCCAACAGTCTGAAGAGTGGTTTAGCAGATCTGGACATTTAAAGATAACAAGCCTAATAAACTCAGAAGGCTCTGAGAATCCCAGGGGCTGTAATTTCATTGACAGAGAGGAAATCAAACTGAGCTGTGATGAAACTGCTGAGGAACTGCTTCCTGTTGTTGCCAAATTGACTGATGATTGTCCTGTTCATGTGCACACTGTACTGTAACACCAGGAGCTTGTCCTGAAGGAATGACAAACCAAACCCTCTGTGTACCCATATCCCAGCCATGCCAAATCCTGCAGAGGGAAGGGCATGTGGAGAGAGAGAAGAAAAGCACAAATCCCATCTGTGTGACTGGAGCAGTAAGATAAAATGGGACTGTCACACCAAGTTCTCCCAGAAGGAAGGAAAGGGATTCTCACCCTGTGATTTCAGCTCTTATCCCATGGAATGCATCACAAATGGCTTAACACCAAATCCCCTCACATGCAAGATTGGCAGCATCACATTATTTAACACCACATTAACCTCAGCCCAAGCCATGAAAGTGTCACATCCTAATACATCTCATCCCACCTAAATGATCACATATTGTAGAGGGAAGTCCAAACTAAAAGGCTGGCACTTTTTGGACTGGACATTTGAAAATAACATTATTTACTTTGGCATGGAAAGTGATCTGTTTTGGAATATTGTTCACACTTACTGCACATTTGTTCATGAGATCTGAACCTGCAATGGAAAGTGAAAACGTTATCAGAAGAAACCTCATACAATCACAAGAATATTAATATATGCTCTGAAAGATCACCTTGCAATGTACTTCCTAAGCCACTCCACTGCCCACCCCACATGCATGATGGTTTTCTTAAAACTCAGGGCACATTGAAGTGACACTTGTGAGGTGAACCAGCCACAGGTTGCTGCCAAGACTGTGAGATCCTGCTGTCCCCAAAGCCTTTTGCATCACTCCACACCACACCACAACTGGTATTCATCTTATGAAAAAATAAACTAATGAAACTGTCTAGATAAGCACAAGACAAGCTTATTAAAAAGAAAAAAAAAAAAGTAAAAAAATGTTAATAACTTTCTACCGGATTAGCAAGTTAGGTCAGTTCATCATATGGCCAGATGATTATTAAAGGGGTGGAATTTTATGCACAGTTCCATTAATGATCCCAGGGAACACTGGACAAAGAAGAGAGGTGAGAAGGAGGGAGTATACAACATTCTGTAGCACCATGAAGGTAGATGGGCTCAGACCTACTGTCTAATTTCACCTTGATGTGCAATCACCTTCATTTTCAGAGCATCAGCTCTGTAATGCTACACAGTCACAGTTTCTATTGTGCAAGGCAAGTGAGGGAGAAAAAATTCCATTTTGAGAAAATTAAGTTGCACACAAGAGGTTTTAAATTGCATTCCTGAATGAATGAATATAAAAAGCTCTGCTGTGTGGTGATTAGATTCTGACACAACAGAGAATAGATCCGTCAGTGGCAGTGGAATTGCTGAGAGGGGATCAGCTAAATGGGTAAAATGTTTGCACTTTATGGGATCTGGACAGGTTTTTTCTGAACACGTCTCCCATATTTGACAGTCCCGAAATCAATCGGGTGTTTTCCAGCTCTGACACCTCACCCAACCCTTCGGTGGGGACAAAGTGCCATCTGGTGGCACCTGGTCACATCCAGCGTGTCCCCTGCCTGCTCAGGAGGAGCAGGACTGGCCTCTTGCATGGCAGCACGGACATACATGAGAAAATTCCACTTTTAAAATTAAAATTCTATAAAATAAAATCCCACATTAAGCTATCCACTTATTCTTCAGATATAAGGATGGCACTGCTGGCCCATCAGTCACTCACCTTGGGACTTGAGCACGTATTTGTGTGCGATGACCGAATGCAGATGTGCTGATAAAAGAAACCTTTCATTCATTTAGTCAAACTCACCATGGAGCCTCAAGGCTCCAACAGCTTCACCACACCCACAGATGTACAACCAACCTACAGCATGCACATCTACAAAAGAGGGAGTGTGGTTTTGCAGGCACATCCCACATATAACTCTAGGCAATGCTCTGGGGAGTCAAGTGTCAGTAAAAATCACTCTTCCTCTCATGCCCAAAGGCCAATCCTGTTCCCAGAACCAAAAAACACTCCTACAACACTTCAGGTGTCATTTAATACCAGTATACATGCTCAAAGAAGAAACAGGTAGTTACCCTTTCCCCACTTGTAGGTCACCCACCCACTCCCTCCATAAATTCCCAGCTGCTTCCATCTTTCATGTTCTCCAACATCCTGCACGAGCAGCTTGCCTTAAACCCTAATCTGGCCTGTAGAGAACATTCTCTTCCCCAATGACCTCCACAAATATCCCCATATTTGAGTTTCCCATCTGCTGTTTGGCAGATCCAACAGCACATCACATGTTACAGCTTGAAAAACTCACGCTTTCTTCTGAGGACGAGGATCTGCTTCTTGCAAACCTTCCATTTCCAAAACATCAGCATGCCCCCAAGAAGCACTGTGACAGACAGAACCAGTGCCCAAAGCATTGCACCTACACCACAGACAGGGAGAAAAGGCAGAGGGGAAGCCCTGAGTAGATCCATGTGTTTGAACATAGGACCATAGACATAATTTCACAAGTCAGAGGGGATTTGCAGGAAGTTCCCACATAAAAATTGTGTTTACCAAAGCTATTCCAAATAAAAAGTGCTAGACAGAGTAAATGCTGTGTCTGTGTTACCTCCTGCTGTCATCTCACCCTTAGCTGAGGTAGAAGTGCCAGGATCTGGTTTCTCCTCATGAGTTGAACTGGGATTTTCAGTTGTTGTGACACTTAGGTCACCACTAGCAGAGGTCACCAGGTTCTCCTTAAACATCCTCAGGTCAGAGTTATTTGTTTCATTGCTGAATCTCATGGACAAAGTGCTTGGGGTGAGGTAAGTGGGCAACTGGTCCAGGCAAACTTGATCATGTGTGGCATTTCCTTTGCTTAGCATTATTTTGTTCAACTTGGCACAGCTAGGAATGAAAAAGAACAGGTGTCATTGCCCTGGTAAAATGTTTTCCATGTGACAAACATCCCCTTGGTCATTTTTGTACCAACTTCAATTATTACTTTTGGTGTAAAAGTCATTATTCTTCTCATCCCTGTGGCATTAATTCTTGGCCTGGCTGCAAAGCTGCTACTCACACAGGTGTGCAATTCCACTGTACTTAGTAAATTAAAAGTGAGACAAGCAGGATTCCTTCCTTTCCTTGTTCCTCCAGCCCAGAGCTGTGCAGCAGGTATAAAGAGAGGTCTTCTTACCTCTCCACATGAGCCCAAAGTGATTCTCTTGCTTCTAAGATGAACTTGTATACTTGGCACCAAAAGTGACAATACCCTTTTTCATCCTTTATTAATTTCAATTAATTAGTCAGTCCCATTAAAGAAGCACAGACTTACTTGGTGTGGGGTTTGCAGATGTCTGTGCTGGAGTTTTGGTCAGAGAAGGTCCCAGGAGGGCACTCTTCACAAGTGACATCATTTGTTGAGGTGCCTGAATAAAAATAATGACTGAGGACTGACCAAATAAAACGCATCAGGTGCAGGCCTATGGCCAGGACCAGGGAAGGTAAAAGTGCACAGGTAGGAATTCCTACCCCTGGTTTTGACTCCAAAGCCAGGCTTGCAAGCAGAGTGGAGCTGGCAGCGTGTGCAGGTGCTCTGAACAGACAGCTGGCAGAAGAGCCCCGGGCGGCACTCGCACACACGGCTGGAATTGAGGGAGCAGGGCTGCTTCTCCACGAGGTCCAGCTCTGTGACACAAACAGTGACAAAGGATCACCTTGCAAGGCAAATGTAGAGTGGGGACAAAGCTGAGCAACACCAGTTCTAAGGTTCAGGAAGCAGAAAAATGTGTTGTCCTTCTTCATGATCACAGACTGGTTTGGGTTGAAGATGAGCTTCACACTGATCCCATTCCACCCCTGCCATGGCAGGGACACCTCCCACTGTCCCAGGCTGCTCCCAGCCCTGTCCAGCCTGGCCTTGGACACTGCCAGGGATCCAGGGACAGCCACAGCTGCTCTGGGCACCCTGTGCCAGGGGCTCCCCACCCTCACAGGGGAAGTACTTCTTCCTATTATCTGATCTAAACCTGCCACCTTTCAGTTTAAAGCCACATGATGGTAATTTAAGTCATGAATAATTAGAGAAGCCTGTAGATAATAGCTTGTAATATAAGAGAAAAAGCAGAAACCAGACTGGGATAGCACTGGAAGGGAAAATTTTTAAGTAGTCCCAGGTCACACAGGAAGTAACATGGATTATGTGCAAGGTAACATTCTGCTATCCAACTCAGTAACCAAGGATGGATAATTTTGCTGAGGAAATTCTAAATGAATAAAATATACAGAGAGAAAATGTAACTGTGAGGATGTGTGGGGAAAAGCAAACCTTTTGAGCATAACACACAGGCATCACATTGTGGCTTTGGGTATTTATTGTTCAAATATTGATCAGGTCCACATGTCATGCAGTCTTCAGATGGATCCTGAGGACATGCTTTCTTTTTAACATAGCCTGGAGAAAAAAAAGGCAAAATATACCAGATACCTATCCAAAATGGACAGAAAATCATCCTGAAATATTCTTGTCTGCTTGTTTGCCTGTTGGACACATTACCACAGTCTTCTCTTAGTCATTTGGTTTCTCTAGGATATTTTTGCCTTTCCCATTCAAGTGTTAAGGTACAGGGCCAGGACATAATCCCAGCTGGAATGGACTGCTGTGGAATGGGCAGATGGCAAGTCATTTGTAACCAGGTCTGCATGAGGGCCATTATTAAGCTCCCAGGGAACTGGGTTTCATGTTTCCTTCTTTCCTTCCTTTGATTAAAAGAACTTTTAGAAAAGCTCCTCTTTCTTGGCAGTGAGTAGCTGAGTTAGTAGCAGATATGAACAGGTTATTGCTTGAAGGAGTAGTGGATGATTAAGGTGGAAAAGGATTCTTGTAACTTTGATTGTGGAGGAGTCCAGGACTGACATGAGGATGTAGTGATGAAGAATGAGCAAAGGTGAACTGATGGACACTGGTGGCTCATTACAGCCTGAAGTAAATTAGATCTCTGCTTCCCACCAACCTCACTGTGACATCCTTTATGGCAGGAGCTTTAGCAAAGTATGGTTTTGAAGAAGAAAATTACTTTTCTTGGGACTGTCAAAGTCACATCCCCACCCATTTTTTCTTTTATTGGGCCATTTTCTCCATCCCTTGCTCTGATTTACATATACAACTTCTGAAGGACTCTAGTGGTGTGAGCAGCACAGGATGTCCCAGTGGGAATCCTGATGGAACTGAATGCAAATGCTGGCAATCAAGCACTAAAGCCCTCTGTATCATCAGAACACAAATACAGGTCAGAAATTTCCTTTAAGAAAAATGAAAGAAAAAGACTTCTGCAAGAAGATACAGATGGTGGTGAAGTACCACAAAATACCCACCCACGGAGGGGGTTTTGGCCAATGGGGCAGTTCCAGACATTTACAGAACTCTTGTCTCACCAAGGTGTTTCCTGGTGCTGACCTCATGTGCCTCTGAGTCACACCCAGCCTCTAGCACAGCTCAATGTGTCCCCTGGCAAGGGCCTGTCCCCTCCCTCCTGTGACACACTTTCTAAACTGCTGTGACCATGAGAACGTTAGATTTTCCATACCTTCATTTTGTGTTTTTTTATCTCTGAGAAGAAACTCATTTAGCCTAATTTCACTGCGCTAATTCACACCCAGGAGCAAGTTTGAAATGAATTCTCTGACCTGGCTACTTCAGTGTCAAGTGAAGGGATAAAATTCCATATAAATTCTATCACGTTATCTGGTTTGCATGCAGACTACACAGGAGCAGGACAGTGGAGAAGAGATTCACATCTGGAGCCACATGAGACAGTGATTCATGAAACTGCCCTTTTCTTCAGGGACAAAATACAGCTCTGCAGATACACAGGGTTCCCACTGTCTCTGTGAGAAGGGCTCCATTGTAAATTTGACTGAATTATAAACATACCTGAGGGACACTGGTAACAGCAGTTTTGTGAAGTTTCATCATAGAACCAATTCTCTAGTGTATCACAGGAATGAGGTGGGGTTAATGATGCCTAGAAATTGAAAGAGACAAAAAACACAATTAGAAAACAACTAATTCTGTACTACAGCAGACCCCATTGCCTGTCTGAAGCAATGGCAGTTGCAGATGGTAAGGAAAAGCCCCAAAAGTTTTTTGAAAATTCAAGCATACCCAAAGCAACTAAATTATAGTCTGCATTTCCTTTAGAAACATTGCATCAGTTAGCAAATTGAAAAAAAAAAAGGATAAAAATTACTGTCCTAAAATGATTTCATGTTAATTGGAGCTAAGGATTTTTTTAGGGAAAGGAGCAGTATCTCTAACATCTGTAACAGATTCCCAGCTCTGTGTGCACTGGAGTAAAAGGTGATACCAGATTCAGCATCATCTAAATCTACATGGATGTGGTGTAATCCACAGAGGTCATTCCTGTTTGCAGCACACAAGTTTTCTGTTACTTATGCAGTCATACTGTTTGAATTTAGCAGCCTAAGTGTCTCTTATAAACCAATAAATTATTTTACTTATCATTTAGGGACAAATCCTACAAGAGCATTTTGCCTTGAAAAGAATGCTGCAAATACTCCCACGATGAAGCCTTTATTCAAATAACTGACCCCACTTCTGTTGGAAGGTTTACAGAAATAACCTTTCATCACTGCAAAACAAATATTTGTTTAGTTAAAAAAACCCCCATAAAATAGTTTTGATCTTAGCCTACAAAATAAGACCCAGCTACAACTTGTAACGAGAAGCAAGTAAGATTTAGTAATAAGATTTAGTAATAAGATTTAGTTTTTGTATGGCTGGGCCACTACATGCTCTGGGAAATTACAGTGCTACAAGTCTTCTGATGAGAAGATCTGATTTTTGAATTTGGTATTGCCCTAAGAATCCCCTAAAAATGTTTTTATCTGAATTTCATTTTCAGTATTTACTAGAAGGTATGAACAGTGATTTTTTTTTTTAAGAGAATTGATAAGCAGATTCCCCAGAGTTTTTCCCACACCATACTGGTAGAGCAGTTAACATGTTTCAGAAACTCTACATCTCACTTTCTGCTGATGAATTTCCCACTGGTCTTTGAAATAAGACTTGCTGTGACCTGCTGCCTTTGTGCACTCTGCAGAATCTCACCACCTAACTCATTTCACAGCCTGTTTAATATACACAAAACATAAAAATTATTTAACTTCCACCAGAAAACAGGAACTTTCAGTCAAGGAGGAAATTAACAGACGAACAAGAAATAGAAACACATCAAAACCATTGAATTTCATCGAGCTCCAGTAAGAGAACTGAGAACTCTGACACATCTGTGCACTGTAACCCTGGGGCTTCCCTACAAGCACGTTTTGTAGCTGACTGCAGAGGCAAGAGCAGGTGTCTGCCTGCTCAGCCTGACTCACAGCACGTTCACTAAGGTGCACTGGGTGTTTTCCTGGTGTGAGGAGGAAGCCCCAGACTGGAGGAAAAGGAAGTGGTACCTGCTCACATCTGTGTGCAGGGTGCCCTGGCCAGGCACTCCCAGCCTAGATGGAACAACAGGAAATGACCAGTCAGCACATGAAAGGTCAGTCATGACTTAGTGAATTAACTGTTTCTATAAAGAAAATTAAAAAACAATAGCATCTTGGCTGTAGCTAAGTCAGCCTGCATTAGTTTCTCTGCAAGAGCTGTGGGAAGTCACCACAAATACCTAATTTTTTTCTTTCTGGTTCTCCTGGGCAACCAACTCTGGCTGCAGATGAAGCTGAATTTTAAACAAGAGTACAAACCCTTGAATTACTGAATTACTTATGCAGCACATAACCTTACAGCTTATTTAATTGTCTGTTTTGGGGTTTAAATAAAAGAATAGTGTCTGTGTAAAAATGTGAGAGAACAGCTTTTTAAAAAGTTGCCTTGCCAAGGATATGAAAATCAGGAGTTTATTATTAGATTCTGCTCCTGGATCCAGCAGCGCACATTCTGATTATGAATTTGACCTCATGGTAGTGCAGTCATAAATCACTGCATGAACTAGGCCTACATACTAAACAAATTATCAGATATACATATGAGAGAGTACTCAACCTCATTTTCCCCCTTTCCACAGGAGGGCAGCTCTGCACTACAGCCACCTGCATTATTCAGGTCATCCCTGGCTCCTCAACAAATGCTGCTCTCAAGTGTCCAGCTACAAGCACAGCTTTGTAGCCACCTGTACTGTTACTGAGCCAAACCCAAGGTGCTCTGCTGTGAAAGGAAGTCACTTTAACAAATCACAGCAGGATGTCTATGACTGAGAAATCACCTTCTGAAGACCCACTGCTTCTAATCCATAAGCAAAATGCCTGTAAGTCACCATCTGTTCAGTAGAGGTGTTTAATGGGTATAAAAATGAGTATAGATCCTTTCAGTGACAAATAATGTTCGTGTCAATGCTCAGCATCAGTCACCATGGCCCTGTTCTTGTCAATTTTTCCCTCCAAATTCTAAAGCTGCTTGACTCCTAATGTGACCTGTAACAGCAGCACAATGATGCAAAGTTCTGCTCTTAACTCAGCAGGAAGGTCCCCAACATTCTCTAAGGGGTCAATGAAGAAGTACCAGTTTTATGGCAATAACATCTGTTATTACAACTTAGACTTCTGTTTGTTAATGTGTATTATAAAAAAAAAAACCTTTTAACATTCAAGGAAGATCACACACATATTGGACTAAGGCATGTGGCTGTGGTGAACAGTAGGTCTTTATCTTTCTGTCTGACTTTCTCCTCAAATAAAGGTTTTGGATTTAGCAGGAGCTGGAATACATCTTGTGAAAGGAAAGATGACAATTCCTATCGTGCTTGGACTGTTCTGTGACAATGTGCACAGGGATGCACTGGTTTAGAGCTTTCAGTGACGCAGCAAGTCAACTATTTTTTTTTCTTTTCTGAATGCATTGCAGATCAAGGACCAATAAAATAAAGCAAACATATAGATCAGAAGCATTTGGGTTTTTCAACACTTGCTTGAGAGAATCTGTTTTAGAAAATAGGCTTTTTATCGCTCTTCTCGCTTTCCTTATTTCTACAAAAATGTTTGCTATTCCAATTTAAATAATGACAGTTGTAAAGGTGGTGCTGATTTCAGTGGGCTACTCTGCAATTCAGTCAGGACAAGGTTTGACTCATTTATTTATGGCTTTTTGAACTCATAGAGAAAAAGTGATTGTGAGGCAGAGTAAGAAATCAGCTTGCTACAAATGAGCTGTAAGTCAGGAAGAAAGCATAGTACTGTAAAAAAAAAAAAAATTACCAGCAGTGGATATTCTAGAACTGACTAATACTGCAGCAAAACAGTTAACTGTCTGTCAAGCTTCTATCCAAATTCTGGATTTTTCATACAGAAAAAGCTGGTAATCTACAGCTTCAAATAGCCAAGCTTCATTTGCTTGATAGTAAAGGCATTATCAACAAGTGAGAGTTCCCTGAATATAAAAAGAAACAAAACCCAAACTGACTGTGGACTGAGGTAAGATGGAACATGGTTTAAAAATATGACCAATAAGCAGTGACTTGCTCACATTAGACAGTATCACTTGTGCTCCATTAGCAGTAAGAGCAATTATTGCTCTGAGAGAAGCAATGCAGGACAGGGTAAAGCCAGTTGCTTATCCCAGCAATGTCTATGTATTTATTCCAGGTAACTGATAATTTTATAGTGAGTCTGAATATTGACAAGGAGTTTCAGAAAACCAAATTTTCTCTCTGTCCCATTCATTTTGTGAACAAACCACCAAAAGTGATGTCAAAGAGAAAAAGTAACATCTTTTTGCCTCTATTGGCTTTCCTCCTAAAGCAGTCTGCATTCAGCACACTGGACAGGCTTATCTGAATGCCCTCCCAAACATTCCTGTGGTGAGCAAGGATTGCAGACTCCAATCCTATAGAACATAGAATCCCTCTGGATTTCAGGAAGGAGACAGTGGGAGGACAGACCTGGGGAGAGTAAAGAAAACTTGCAATGTGGGAGGGGAATTTACTAAAGACACAAGAGCAAACTCCTACTCTTACCAAAAGAACCAGGAGGATCTTTTTCACATGTCTATGAAGAGGGTACAGAATTTGGTTATTTTCAAAGATTTAACTGAAGTCAGTGTCTTGTAAAGAAATCCAGCAGCCCAAGTGATGTGCTGGATTTTTGGTTGCCATATACAGACAGGTGTCTTAGGCTAATATATGCTTGTATTTGCACTGTAAGGGAATATGGCTCATTTCCCATCCAACACCCCATGCAAATACTCACCTACTTGACTTTACCTGTGCAGTCTCTCTGTGCCTGACCTTTTCATTTTTTTAATGTGTATTTTTAAGTGTCAGTCAGGGAAATCACCTGGATTTATGCCAGGTGCTGAGGGCTCATTTGCATGTGATCCACAGCAGGAGGGGTAAGTGGTAGTGTGGAGTGGAAGCAAACCCACAAGAACTGATACGATCAGAACAGGGAGCTGGTGTGCATCTACAGCATGAGCTGAATGCAGCTAGTGGGCTGTGTCTATTTAAAGTGATTTTTGATTCAGAAATAGTAGTGGATTCATGCAGAAGTCAGTGTCAGTAGGGTGGGTGGTGTAAAGAGAAAGGTCTGTTATCGTTTAGCCTCTACACCTTTCAATCTGCCCCTCCTGACTTGCATCAGCAGAGTGGGCAGAAGCCCTCTGAACCAAGCTCTGCAAGGAATGTGCCTGTCACCAAGCATGCAGGCAGAAATAAAAGCCCCCCATCCCTATCAAACCCTTCCTCACTCCCTAGATGTGATGTGCCTGGAGCTGCAGCAGCTCTAGCAGTGCCAGCAAGGTGCAGATCATAGCTCATATCCCACATTTCTGCCTGTAAAGACCCCAGAGAGGGCAAACTCTCCTGGCTGCTCTGCTTTATGCCTTTATCTCCTGAGAGCTCTGCTTACCACCTTCATCCCTCTGTGTTGCATAAACCCTGCTTCTGTGGACACCCATCCCAGCACCCAGCTGAAGGGCAGGATGGCTCTGCAGCCCCAGGTGCCCCCAGACCTCACCAGGCTCCTGTGTCCTGAGGAGCTGCAGGATCCTGGTGTCCTCCTGCCTTACCTGTGGGGTTGTCTGGACGTCCTGGAGAAGCAGCAGGAGCCACAGTCCCAGAGGCAGGCTGCAGGCAGCCATCTGAGGGGGTGTTAAACGTCCCTGGCTCCCAGCATTGCAGGTGAGACAGATGGGTTCTTCCTCCTGGAGGATGAGACCCTGCCAGGGTCCCACCAAGTCATGCTCCTTGCCTGTTCATCCAGTCCAGAGACATTCCAGCTGTTCAAGACAAGCAGGAGATAGGGTTTGAGACTCAACTGAGTTGAGAAAACAATTTAGAAGGAAGGGGGAGGGGGGCTGCCCCAAAAGAGAAAAGTAAAAATAGAACAAAACAAAACTGCCTCAATGCCTAGTCCTGGTGCTGACAGTTTCTGTGAGTCGTGAGAATCAAGGTTGTCACCTAAGGCACAGGGCTGGCTGTGCACAGGCTCCTGACTCATCTGGGCTGCCCTCAGAGAGCACTTCACCACCACAAGGCCTTGGCCAGGCACAAGTCCAAGCCCTGCCCCATCCAGCTGTCACTTTTTCAAGAGTTGCAACCAAGCCTCAAGGAAGTTCCCAGTAAGAAACACTAATTCTTTCAGTACAGTCATTTTACTCCTGTTCAGATGAGTGGGTGAAGAATCACAATCAACCACGGTGACTGCTCTCATTTAGGCTGTACACATTGCCACTTAAAACACCAACATACTACAGACCTTCCCCTTGAGAAACCTTCCCTTTCCTCCAATCCCAAGAGAAACTACTCCTGTTGATGACAATCATCCTTAGGACTGATACTCATCATATCACTCACTTTCATTTGTTACTCTGGATGGTTTTGGTTCTGATGCCTGGAAATATTTCAGTTGGTTGAAGATGTCATGGAGCCTCCTTATCTGCCCTAGAAGTACTGTCAAAAGTGGAGGTTAGCCACTTCAAAAGGGCAAAGTGCCTTGAAAACCCTCTGAGGTACACAGGAAAATAATGACAATTTGAATTCTCACACCTCTGGGTTGCTTTTTCTTTGCTTCTCACCCTTATCAACAAGAACAAAAGAAATTAGAAAACACTGAAAGTCAGATAAATGATTCTTTTCCTAGAGATTCACAGCTACCTCATTGCCATCACAACCAAGCACCGAAGATGAGCATCCCACAGGGACCCTGTGTAAATATCTTCAACTCACAGCTGCAACAATTTTAACTACCTCTATTTATTTCTCCAGAATGCCATCATATAAAGCCCATGCATTTTCAGCACACTGCACAGTGTGTGTGACACACAAGGAATCTCCTCTCTGCTCTGCCAGGGTACTGCTCAGGTTCTAAGCTCTCTTACCTACAGAAGCTCTTGGGTTATGCCTTATGGGTCTAGAGACAACTAAGAATTTCAATGCCAGATTATTACATTCTTGATTTTCCTAATTAAGTAATGGGCTAGAGCACACCTTAATGTTCTGTAGTAATACATCATTAGGCAATTCTCTCAATTTATTAATGTAGTTTCAGATTACATAGTAGTCAGGACAATTGATGAGATCTGTTTGTATTTTTCCCTCCCCTCTGTGTTTTTTTTTTCTCTTATCAGGCCCTATCCAAGCTTTTCTAGCAAAAGTACAGGCACCAACATCACAGAGAGCCTGGCAGGTTTAAGTTACTCTGCTGAAGTCAGAGTATCTGATGCAACAATTACTTATATGAGTACAAAAATCTGTGTAAAAGACTTTCCCAGAACTAGGGACCGGGGAAAGTTTTCTGGCCTGTTTTCCAGAGGAACTAAGACTGAAACGAGCCTACTGAGCATTTTTTATATATGTGTATATTAGTTCCTTTTTAATGAATATTATCAATAATTTTTTAAGCCATTCAAATTTGTCTGAGACAGGAATGCCATTAGGTTTTACAAAGGTTCATGGAACCAGATGACTTGGATAAAGGGACAAGTTGCTCGTGGCACTCACTGAGGGAAAGGCTCCAGGGTGCTCCTCAGAAGAAAAACTCCACTTACACATCCAAAGTGAAACTGGGCTTTCCAGCTGCCATTCTTCCTTGAACTTCTTAAGTTCCTTCTTGATTGAACTAAATATTTAAAAGGATAGGAAGTGTAAAGTGCTTATTGTTGCTTCTGGCTTTTCAGAAAGGCTGTTACATGACAAAATGTTATTACAAGCATGTAATAAAAGCTACATAATAAAGAGGGTGAAGAGGTTGCTCCACAGGAACATTGCAGCCTGTATGCATTTCCAAGTGAACGCCTTTGTTCAGACTTTTTGTGTTTTGATTTCAAATACAATAAAAGGGGCTTTCCAAAAGAAGCCGTATCAGTAACCGGAAGGAGCACCTCCATTTTATAACAAAAACCCACGCTAATGTTCATCTACATGGTGGCTCTATTTCCTAGAAAACAATCTCCTATGTTAATATGAAAAAAACCACAACCCCACATAACAAACAGAAGCAAATAACCAACCCCTGATTCTCTGGTGTTCCATCAAAGGACAATGTCTGTCAGGAAAAATGGGGAAGCTCCTTTGAGCATGCTGTTATTATTTATAAAGTTTATTTGTCTCTGACATCTGGATCACTTTCTGCTTTAGGTGTTAAAGGTAGTGATGCCCTCAGACAACTTTCTTGGCATTTCCTATTTCGCCTAATTCAGAAAACATCCAAATGCCACTTGATACCTGGAGCAAGAGAATGCAGAAACCCAACCAAGGAAAGAGAAAGTCTCCACCACATGCCCAAAATATCCCTTCAGCAATGTCCATTCACTGTGCTCTAACAGTGAGAGCCCAGCCAAGGAAGCAGCAATGGAATACTCCAGAAGGAGCATTAGTACACACATGCTCAAGCAAAAGTACTCAATACTTTTTCTAATTGTGAAGTAGCTGATTTTAGTCTCATGTTGTACTGTTACCATGGTTTCTTCTGCTTTACATAAATATGTTCAGTTAATATATCTAGCTGTATAAGAGGGAGAAAAACACCAAGAGAAGTGTCATCTCTAAACTTCTGTCAGACAGATAAAAGAAACCATGAAATTTAAAAGGAAACATATTAAAATACCTTGTCTAAAATCTGTATTTCAGTGTCTGTTAGTGTTACTATTCAGAGTGATGCCAAATTGATTTTTGCCTTTTTTGCCTTTATATATTCTCTATATTCTTCACATATATATTTGTAGCTCTGTAGCCTATTATTCTACTTGTAGCCAGCATTTTACCCACAATATTAGACAGAAAGACAAAATTAATTCCCTAGGGGCTCCAAGGCCTGGGCTTCCAAGGCTAGGCTCTCTGGGAGCCAAGGCTGAAACCAGCTCTCTGAGACATTTTCATAAACAAAATTTAGTTCCTATATGAGAGGGTGGAGGGTTTCATAAAAGGGTTGGACCAGGGAGGAGTTACTTCATCACCTATGCCTCTAATTGGGGATTCTGTTTTAGCTAATTTGCTAAACATATAAAAATTGTATCCACTTTACATTACATGTGCATCTTTGGCACTTTCCATCTAGCATTTTGTATAAAGATCCTTATAAAGGTAACCCCTATCATCACCTAACTGTGTCTGGCTTGTACTTTTAGGACCAGTGAAACAACATCAAGAGCATTTTGTCAGCAGTATGCTGATAAAAAAAATCATCACATTCTTGCTCATTAGCCAGATGAAACAATGCCAGAGCTTGAAACTTCCCAAGGAGCCCCAAGAGCACTAAAGGCAGGGCTGGTTGAGATACATGCTACATAGCTTGGGGGTACAAATTAAAAAAGAGAAGAGAAATGAAGGCATTTCCTGAAATGAAAAGTGCAGAGAATCTCATGTTTAAAAGAAGGAAAGCAAGAAACGAAGAGAGGAAGAAAGCCAAGAATTACTTTCTTGCTGCCTTTCTTGATCTGTTTAGGCATTTTAGCTGTCAGAGAGCTCTGTTCCTGGGTGTCCTGGATAATAACACTGTGGTAACAACACAATGATTTTAGGCATTGTATGAAAAGCCAACATACTGAACTTCTCAGTAAATCTTTCTACAGCCCAAAGAGGACAGACAGGAGGGAGAGGAACACCAGTGCAATGGGATCTCACTGAGACACAGCACACAGCCAGCCTGGGGTTTGAAGTGGCTGTAGCTGACACAGTATTTGAAATTGCACATGCAAGAAGAAATAGAACCTTATTTGTGCCACAGATTGGAAAAATTCTGTCCCTCTATGCCACTCTGGTACTGGTATTTATTTGCTGGCACATACATTTCTCATTTTTAGTATTAAATATTTGTCAATCCATTTAATTGTGACTTTAATGGATTAAATACACTGCAGGTGCTCTGGAGAACATGATCTGAGAGCTGTTTTGACTCAGCAATTTACCTTGGTACATTTGTCCATTGTGATCAACAATGAAGATGGGTAAAAGCTCTTGTTGCACACTTGTTAAAATGTAGCAATGGCTTAAAAGAGGCTACCATTGGAAAAAAAAAGATTACTATGTTAATAATAAAGATAACGTCTTAATTTCCACTTACACTTCTTTACATGTCATTTAGATAGATTTTACGTGGATAAAAAAATCTAATACCTTTGTTTTCACTATCTCAACTAATACTACTGCCTTACATAAAGGGATAAAATAACTAATGTAACAAAAAATGTCTGTATAAAATGTCTTTCACTGCCCCATAGTAGCCTCAAAACTAAAGTACATTTTGAGTCAGACTGAAAAATGAGAAGAGCTGACAGAGGACTCAGTTCTCTCAAGAAAGACGTGGCTTCCATGAAAGAAACCAAAACCATATCACAGAATTACTATGCCCACAGGCTGGGAGAGACAGAGAGGGAGGGAGAGAGAAATGACCTTAGATGAGGGATCACACCATCTCTGTACTTTCAGTAATTCTCATTACAGCTTCTGCAAAAGTGGTATAGTTAGACATGGTCATTTTCCATAGAAAATCTGAAGCAATTTGTAAATGCACCAAGAGCTCCAATTCTATATATTTTAATCCCAAATAGAAAATAGAAAGGTTTGGGGAAGACTGGCCAGGTGGTTAACCACAGAAGTGGGACGCATTAGTTTCCCATAGTGCCACAGACCTTTTGGGTAGCTCATATCCTTTCCTGACATTCTGGTTCTCTTCATCTAAAAGCTGAGTTTTAAAGCTTAACTAATAACAGAACCCACATGAACTTTCCTTTGCAGACAGAAGCAAAAGAAACCTGGGAAATATTAAATAATTTTTGTAAAAGAATCAAATGGGAATATTTTCAGGATGTAGTTTTTCCAAAGGCTGTAAAACTTCTTTTCTTTGACTAATTGAGCATCTCAGCCCTAAAAATTTACAGTGTTGTTTTCCTTTTCTGGGCAGTTTTGCTCTGCAGAAACCAGTGGAAGGGAGAAACCAAGTCCTTAGTTTTGGTCAGCCATTAGCCAGGGAGCTGGTGAAATTGAGGGGTTTGATTCCCAAGAGAAGGAGCAGGATTTCTCTTGTGTTTTCAAATTTGAGACACTCTAAAAAACAAATTCTTATATGCTTTGAAAACACAAGTTCCAAACAGATGAAAGCCTCCAGAATCAAAGTTTGCAAATGATTCAAAAAGCAAGTTCAAGACACATGCAGCTGCTCCACCTGGGAGTTCTGGGGAGTCATAATCACACCTCCAATACTTTCACAAGTGTGAAAGACTCAATGTATTCCCATCTACCAAGAGACATTTTGAATTCAACATTGGTCCCAACCTGCATCCACCAGAGAGATCTAACCCAGGTTACTGAATCTCCAGCATTACCTTTTCTCTGCTTACAGACTGGAACAGGCTTATTTATTTCAGGATAAATTAACAAAAGGTTTATGATATCTTATGTTTTGAGTTTGAAGGCAAGGTAGTAAAAATGTTGAATTTGCCCTGTTTGGTATAAAATTTGGCATCTAGTGTTCTACAGTCACTGGATTATTTTTAAATTACTATTTCCAATAATGGAAATTACGTGACCAATTCTCTTCACTTTACCCTACAGATATATAACCCAAAACTAAAGTCATGCTAAAAGTCATGCTTTTCATTTCTCATTCCAAGTCTTATATTTAGATTTCATAAACTTGCAATATTCCTCTCCCTGTTTAAAAAAGTCTATTCATGCACTTGATTTAATAAATAATGTGTTTGATATAAAAGTAAATGAACGCCAAGAAGCTGCACAAAGCAAATTCATTCTCTCAAGTTAGCTCCCCAAAACACGTTTGAGGCAGAATTTCTGTTTCAGAAAATTCAAAGCAAAATAAAACATCAGTTTTATTGTTTTCAGACAAGCAAAGTAAAATTGGTCTAGAAAATTCAAACAAACCACACTATGTGTAGTAGTTTGGTTTGGTACAATTTAAAAATTCTAAAATGCTTTTTTGGTTTATCTCCAGAAAACTTGGAAAAGTGAGGCAAGAAAATTTGCAAACATTTTAAGGCATTATCTAGCTCAGTGATGAATAAAATCTCATTTTACTTTAACATTTTTTTTTTCACGCTCAGTTACTCTGATGTAATACACTCTATAGCTACACACATTGCACTGAGAATAAACTGGATTTTTAAAATTTTTATAAATTATTGAGGAACTCAAGTTTAAGGCACTAGAAAATTGTGTGTTAATATTTGGAAATAAACATATCTGCATCACTCCACTGAACCATGCCCTTCACAGGCCAATTCCTCACCCTGGCATTCAGAGTTAATGCTACACTGCTGGTCACTCCGTTGAGGTGGCAGATGCACTGCTGATCCTGGACACATGAATTTATCCAGCCCTAGCTGGAACAGCTCATGCAGCTGCTCAGAAGTAGCTGTAAAAGGCAAAGAAATGCAAATGGACTATACAAACTCAGATCTGTGTATTGGTTGCTCAGATCCACACATGACTATGAATACAGGGGGAAAATCTGTCCAAAGATTTGTTTTTATCCAAATTGCTTTGTTTCTGAGTTGTCTCTCTCCATGTGCTGTGCCCATCCCTTCCCCAGGGCAATCAAGTCAAAGGTCCAGAGTGTTGAGGGAGTGGGGTGTGAGCTGAGAGCTGCTGTCTGGTGTCCTGGTTTGCTCTGCTAAAGCTCAGCTGTGCCAAGTGAGGCAGGTGCAGAAACTTGTCAGTTTTGGCTTCTCCTGACACTCTGGACACCGAGTCCTGGAATCCAAATAAAGAGAATATTAATCAAAGAATGCCAAAATGACTTTACTCATTTTGATGAAGACTGGTGACTGAACAGGCTTTTGCCAGTTATTCAGCTTCATTTGCTTTTTTGTCTCTGCGCACGCCCGTCAGCAGAAGGAAAACATTTCCCAGTAGTGATAAGGAGATAATCTTCTAGGCATTTTTGTTTGCTCAGCCCTCAAATATCATCACATCCTTTAGAGATGGGGCTGCAATTTCCATCTGAGCAATTCTCAGCATCTCCTGGGACTCTGGAGGCTGTGCTTACCAGGCAAGGACGAGGGAGAAGGTTTCTCTTGCAATGAGGCTCGCAGATCCAAACTGCTGAGCAGGGTCTTGCTGGAAGGGACCATGTTTTCCCAGCCAGCCAGGCAATGCTGTGGAAAAAAAATGGGAATGCTTTACCCTTTTTTATCTATTGTGGCCTGTTATTATTTAGAACTGACTTCTGCACAAGCAGGTTTAAGTGAGTAATTAATCTATTATTTTTTGAGGAGTTTTATATGACTAATAGGAAATAAATGAAATCTCAAATAAAGGAGAACTACACAGTTGTCACCTCCTCCACCTTTCTAAACTGATCTCCCATTTCATGAACTCAAGCACCTGATCCCTCTGAACCTTTCTCAGCTGACTCATCCAGTTCCCCAAACCTCCAAACTAAGCTTCCTTCCACCTCTTCCCTGGAAATCTCTAGGCCTGGGCTAGGTTATATTAGCAATGCTACCTGCAGCGCTGACTGCTGGCTGGAATACAGGACCAGCAATACAATAGCAGCTTTAAATCAACCCTTGCCACTACTGATTTTGTGAATACTTCATAGACACTTGCCTTTCAGACTCCTTAACATCTGTGGAAACAAACACAGGCACTCTTAGTGTTGAGAGGTCAATGCCTGAAACAAGTCAGCCAAATCTGCCCCAAAAGGATACAGCTCCACATGGCATTTTCTTTTGTGTAGTGTGTAAAACATTGGAAATATGTCACACACTTTATGTCACTCACACAAAGGCATGAACTCAGAACACACCAAAAGATGTTCTGACTATGTCACTGACCCATATAAAAAAAATTTTAGTGGAAGCTCCACCAAGGGAATGAGTCCCAGATTCTCTTTCCTTCTTGCTATAAAGCAAGGACCAGCTGAGGTTGTGCCATCAACAGAAGACCACAACTTACCGAAGGCAGTGCCAGATCATCTGCAGCCTCAAAGCTCCTCCTGCGATGGGCTCTGTACTTGTAGGCTGGCAAAAGGACAGACCTGGGAATGCTGACCCTGGAACCACACAAGGGGACTCACTGCCTACACCTCTGCCAAGACACAGGGAATCTGCATGATTCCCCCTTAGAATCCAAGAGTCTAACCCCAAGGTGAACCAAGTGAGCCATTTTGGATTAGGGGAGTAGACACTTTACATGTACATTCAGATTCTGGACCAAATTCAGACAAAACATGCATTTCTCATTGACTTCAAGACTGTTTGTGCTTACAGAAAAGATCAATAAGGAGCTTTTAAGAGACCTCTGCCTTGAAAACAGCAACCTTCTACAGAACTGTTGTGATGGGTCTTTCCTCCTTTACCTGATCAGCTTTTCCTTCCCTATTGTTTCCTTGAGTTGTGCACATTACAAAGCAGTAATTGTTATTTACCTGACATAGGCTGGCTCTTCCAGTGTGCCCGGGGGCTGGTGGGTACATGGGACCTTACACACAGGGCAGGCAGATTCTGAATCCACGGGGATGGTGAAGAGGCGCTGGTTCAGTCGGTAACAGTAAACACCTGCACAGAGCAACAAACCCTCATCACAGCTCTTGTTTGTCACAAGGTCCCTGAACCCAGCCAAAAAAGCTGTGTTCTACCACAGTGCCACACCTGCTTTCTATAAAAGGAGCTGCTTTTCCTGAAATATCTTACACATTTCCTGTCCCCAAGTAAGTTCCTAAAAAGCAAAACCAAAACTTCAACCTCTTCAATTTAGTAACAGAACATTAGCCAATAACAAGAAACCCTGACAAATTAAAATGACACTGAGAGAGGATCCCTAGAAGACTCAATTATCTTTGGAGTAGGAAGTTGAATCTGGTTAAAAAGCTGCAGCTGAAAATAACACATTCTTGCTGGTCTTGCATGATGTGGTGCTCTCTCAGGATGACAGGTAAAGACTGCTTAGTTGTTTATTGACAGAAATTGCATTAGGAAGAAATATGATCTTACACTTATGAGAACCAGCTATTGAATCCAGTTCTTGTGGATCCAGAGTCTTGGGCCTAAAGAAACACATGAAAAAATCAGTTAGTGACAGAGGGGCTGGCCCTCTGAACAGTACTGCCTTTTCCAAGCACACATGACTGGGAGGTAAATAAAGACCCTCAAAGCCATGCTTGCAATGTCTTGCTCCAGTCAGACTCTGGCTCTCATTACTACAGGGATTACTAAGGATTGAACATTGCTGCTTCAGCCCTTCCCCACTCCCACTCACTCCAGGGGCTGCTGATGAATGCAGGATTCTCTGTTGGACTGTCGGAACTCCTGCAGTTCTGCAAAGTATTGCTCAGGTTTTTCTGTTACTGGAGACTTTGTATCAAGGAGCCCTGAGAACACCAAAGAAACAGAAAAGTCCAATGACTTACAAAATTTGGGAAAGTACCAAAGCAAGCCTCACAAGATACCGTAAAAACAAAATTATGATAATGAGAAGGGCAGAACACCATGTCAAGCCAGAGATTCACTGTGTGGTTTGGGTCCTTTTTTGCATTCATTCATTCCAGGAATTTAATATCCCTTCTGACCCCACTTGGCTTTGCATTTGCTGCCTGGATTCCCATACCACTGCCACTTCACCACTCCAGGTAAGCACAGGTCACCTCTAGTCTGGAGAGGGGCCTCAAACAAAGCTGCAGCCCCTTTGCTGGGACCTCAAAGGAGTTTTAACTAAAAAAAAAAAACGTTTTAACTCTTAATATCACCAAATCATACTGAAAGCTTTGCTTCAGAGTTAGGATTCACCTGCAATCCAGTCATAGCCCAGCAAAGGACAGGCAGACCAGTTGCTGAAAGGTATGGTATCTTCTTCAGGTTCAGGCTGAAAAGTCACATGAGAAGCTTCCTTCTGAAAGAAAACAATTCATAAAGACTTCCTAATTATCTGACAGGACATTCAAAGGTACAGCTGAGGAGACAACTGGTCTGTTCAGACTGGACAGCTGTGGCTTAATTTGAGACTGGTTTCTATCTATGCATCTACCAGTGATTTTCTCACCAGCCCTTTGTCTTGTCAATAAATAAAACAGAAGGAGGCGGCAGGAACTTACCCAAGTAAGGCAGGATTTTTCAGAGCTTTAAACAAAATGCTGAGCTGCATTGCACATCCCCAAAGATCTGACAACCTGTGCTGCCTTGGAGGATGATCACAGCCAGGGCCTGCCCTTCATGCTTAAAGAAGGAACTGTGGAACAGCAGCACTGCACCTGCCTGCTCTCCCTCAGCATGTGGATGACATATGCAAAAGACAGGGAACTTCACAGTGAAGTGTTATGGATTTCTGGTCTTTCAGTTCATTGGCTAAGGAAAGCAGGGCCTGAACAAACTGAAAACAGCCCCTGGCTGCTATAGCTGGGAACAGTTCTGACCCCAGCTTCCAATTTACACATTGGGAACAGGGCAGGTACTATTCTCCTGGCCCTTCCTCCCCATCATTCTGTTTATTTAAGGAAATAAGAAAAGCATTGCTTTAACATTTACCTTCAACTCTTTGGACTGAGATGCCAGCAGGACTGATTTAGGAATATGGGGCTCTCTGATGTTCACATGCTGCTCACTGGGCTCTTTATTTTGCACACTGCTCAGCGATGGCCCTGGATGACTTTTCTCATGGAAACTATGCAGAGCAGACTGTGTTCTGATCTCTCCACATCCCAGGAAGGAGGATTCTTTCTCTGGACTTCCTTGAGCATGGCCATCCCCATCCACTCTGGAGACTTCTCTGCCACACATAATGATTGCAGACACTGGAGTAACATTCTTATCTTTCCCAGGACAGTTGGAATCCAAACCTGCTCCTTCCTGTATCTTTGCTTGTTGTTCCTGTACTTCTCTGTCACTGCTGCTGTGTTTAACAGATGAACTGAGGGCTGAGCCAGCTCTGGGTTCCAACATTCTTATTCCAGGGTCAGCTGTAGACTTTACTGCATCGACCTGATTTTCCTTCTGTAAGGACAGAGACTCTCTTAACACATAGCATCAGTCAGGCTACAAACATCTCTCATAAGAACATCTCACTCACTAAACCAATGTCTCATTCTAGTCTGTTCACTCCCTTAAACTCCTGCAGATGAAAAAGAAAAATCCTTATGTTCTGGGGAGTGTAAGAAAGAGATCCACTTCCAGCTAAATGCAGCTTTTCCCAATTTGAGGAACCATTGAACTTTCAGCCCTTGTGCTTAGAAGAAACAAAAGGATTTTGTTCCACAATGTTCATTCCTATCTTAGAAGAAGAAACTTGCCTTTCTTAGGCAGGAATTGATCTCCAAACCCTTTGCCAGAAGAACAGATTGAGACCACAGATTAAACAACAACCAAAGGGCAGCTACTTTTCTAACAGACTCCATATTCCACATACCACCTTCTAAGAGCTCTTTCATGTCCATATGTCTCCTTGACCACACCAGACCATAGGCAGAGCTGCTGCCTGTCATAAAGGCCCATTTGCTTCCCTGCATTTCTAGCACAGACACCACACATACCTCTCTCCTGGGTGAGGGGACACATCTGTCAGCAGCTGTACTGCTATGAAGAGATGTTGGAAGGAGTTGCTTGCTGGGAAGTTCTTTTCTGATCTCTTCCTGCTTCATTCTCAGCCTTTGTAGAAGGTCCTGGTTGGTCTGGCGCAGCCTCTTCAGGAGCTCTAAATCCATCCTACAAAAACACTTTAATGTAAATCCAGAGGAAGAATGAACTACATAAATTCACTACATTAAGTGAAGAAGCAGACACAGGTGAAACGACTTTCAGGGGACTTTTCCTAAAAAATACTTACAGCTGTTGAAATGTTGATTCTTGCTCCCAAGAAATAGGCCAGTCTCAAAACTCCTGCTCAGAACCAGCACCACTAGATGCTTCTCTCCCCTTGGATATACTGTCAAATACTTTGCACTCAGAAACTGGGAGCTGACTTAACAGAGACAAGAAACTCTGACAGAGGAAGCAGTAAACATGAAAAATTCACATCAAAAAGGTAAATAAGAGACATTTGGTTTAGAAGCTGTTATTTAGGACATACTTATGCAATTCTGCTCATAAGGATGCTCATAAGTTCAAAACATAAGTAATTAATATGAATGTATCTGCTACATCCAAAAGAAATACAGAATCAAAGCTGTCTTCCATGTTCCCCAGGCAAAAAGGCTCAACTATGACTCAGGACTACAGTTCAGGCAATTCCAATCCCGCAAATTCATTAAATTAAATCCCACAAAGGTATGCCCTTTTATTAGAAGAGGGAGGTGAAAAGGAGTTAATAAACAGATAAATAAAGCCTAGTTTGACTGAAAGGCTGTCAAACTGTTCACTACCCTTACAACATCACAAGCTCCTCTAAATTTGCAGAAAGTGGATTTTTAAATAAAACAGCTGCAAACTCTAAACCCAAACTCCCACATTGCTTTTGACTAGACTGATAAATTATGTTCTCAAGAAAACTATGTGTTTCTCTGGGATCTTTTGTTCTAAAGGATCCCCAAAACCTTCTGCAAAGCTCATCTGATTTGTTTTTGTGTCTGCTACCTTGGCAACTGGACACGAGGAATCAAATGCACATGTGGTACAACAGCAGTGGGAGGAATCAAGAGCAGTGCTAACAATCGACAAACTACAACATCTCTTTTACAAAAAATAAGGGAGAGGTGCACTACAGAACAGAATACAGAAATATCAATGTTGGGGCACTAAATTTGAGAAAATTTGAAAAAAAACAGTAGTTCTTACAGCCTTCACAGGACAGAGCTAACAGCTTTGATGAGCATCTGCTCATCATGGCTTATCAGAAAGCTAATGCTCTGAAAATAACATCAGCCAAGGGACTTTCTGGAAGGGTTTTACCAGATGAAGTCCACTCTTGGCATAATCTCAAAGTCCTTCATACCCAACCACGGCGACTCAGGTTTATGAAACTGCACTAATTCGAAACCTTTGTGAAAAGGAGCTTGGCCTCCCGCAGTTAGAAACAAACAACGGTTGTCTCGGGAGTTAAGAACTGTCCTCCCTCCCTGCGAGGAAGTTGCTCAACACTGCACACTGCTGCTGCACAGACGCGCTGCTTCGGCCCTCCCATGGTCGCGAGGAGAGCCGGAGCATTTTAAAATTCCGCTTTCCGCTCCAAGAGGCGGTCCGGCAGAGAACGGTGACCCCTCCCCGCCCCGCAGCGCGGGCAGCCCGCGAGTCCCGCCGGGCCCTGCGGCTCCACCGCGTTCCCCGGCCCACCTGCACCGCCCGCCCTGCTCCGGGAGCCGGGGGGTGNCGCCGCAGCCGCCGCCGGGATTCCCCCGCGCGGCCCCGGCGCTGCCGCTCGAGGGGCGGTCCCGCCCCGCAGCTCCCGGCATGCGCGGGGCCCAGCCCGGCTGCGGGAGGCGGGGGAGCCGCTGGGGACACAGCCCCGGCAGGACCCAGCCCCCAGCACCCCCACAGCCCAAAGGGAGTTGTTTTGAAAGCTTGTCATGGGAAATACGCCCTTTTCTAACCCACACGATGTAATTTATCAGCTGAGGATATTGATCCACTACGGTTCAGCCACAAACTCAGCAGTCACTCACTATTACTTCCTACAATATTCTCAAGAAATCATTGATTCAATACTGACAATTTTAGTGCAACTAAAACTTTCTATAAGGCAATTCAGTATCATTGGTCTCCTTGTTAATTTTCAAACTTAGAACACAGGAAAAGGTCACTAGTGTCAGACATGCAATTCAGTACCACAAAGCAGCAAAGCTATACATACTTATGTAAGCTTGTATACTTACACTGGAAGACTGTATCACAACATGCAGGACACATCAGAAGAAATGTTTTTCCAATTCATTTTTATTTTGGTTTCCATTGTTTACAGCACTGTTACAGGACTAACTCATGCAAATTTATCACCTTAAATACAGCAGAGAAAACTCACTGATAAGAGTATTTCAAAGAGCTCCATCAACATAATGCAACAGGAAAAGTAAGTAGCAGCAATAAGATAAAAGTGCATTTAGCTGACCTTCTTTAATGGGAGTTTGGGGAAGACTGTTTTTGGAATTACTTGTTTTAAGGAATAGTTTAGCATTCTTCAGGAAAATCAGAAGAGAACAAACTCCTCATGATAGTGTTCATTTTTCCACCACTCTCAGTTAAAGAAGTACAGCTGTAATTTGTTTCAGAGGAATCCAGCTTATAGGCCTGTCTGTTAAAAGTTTGATTCTCAATCACTTGGGCTTCCAGGACAAGGGTTACACCCACACATGTTAGCAGCTTTGCTTCTGAAAAAGTTCAAGTGGTTCTTTCCCCCACTCTGTAGGTTAGGCTTCAGCTCTGCAGTGAGAATGCCGAGAGCACCCGGGCCTGAGCAGCATCAGACACACACACAGCAGCAAGACACTGGGTTCTAAGAACCCATCAATCTCTCTTCACAGATAAGACACTGCCTTAAAGATCAGCTCATTTATCAGATTTCCCCTAAAGGCCTGCTGAAGAGATGCTAACACTACCTCTTCAAAAGCAAGGTCAGCATTTCAAGTAGTCGTGAGCTGCTGAGCAATAGTACATCATCCTCTGCCTTGACCTGGAACTGACAACATTCATGTGTATTAGGGATGTGCTTAATATTTTAACTCAATAGAACAGAACATAGCTTATTATAACTGTGTATGTGACAGCTTGAGAGACTAAAGATTCAAATTTATTCAACCAACACCTGCAGCAGAGTAAGACTAGATGATTCCACTTACTCAAATATACTTCACCACAAACTCAAGAGTACACATTCCAGAAGCAAGGACTCGAATTTCTTTCCTGCTCCTTCTCAGATTTGATCAAATCTATATTCCCATCCTGGTGGATGCCTGAGGAACCCAGTCAAGGTCAAAAAAACCTTCTGATAGAAACAGCTTTTCAGCTCGAGTTGGAGTCAAAGCGTTCTACTGGAAGGGAAAGGTTTGTTTCCTTTCTGTGTTCTAGGGATGTAAGAGTCTCACTGCCAGGTCCTACAAAATCAAGATACTTCAAGTCTTTCTGCAAATCTCAGAACAGCCTTACCTAAGAAATACCTACTGACATTTCATTATTTTTACTCCCTCAAGTATCAGGCACCTTTTTTCTGGAACTTCCATGATATGAAAAACATGGGACTTATCACAGGCACATAATATATATTCACACTCGAGCATGAATGAGAAATACTAAAGCCATTTTCAAGGGAAAAGTCTCTTTGTCAATAAGAAAATCACCCTACTGCTCAGTAGTTCTGAATTCAGCTGAGACCTGCTCAAAGACAGCCCATATTCTATGTGTGTGATGCTGAAGAGATTTAGGTTGTCACTAACCTCAGAACTACAGGATCTGATTCTGGATTCTTCAAACATTTTGTAGGCAACAGAAAAGATTATAACCAACATATGGCAAAATACTGACCCACAAAGAGGAAAAGAATCTTGCAATCGAGGAACTTAATCCTACTCAGTCTCCTAAAGCCAGTAAAAATTTATTCTCTATCAATTCCAACAGTAAGAAACTCAAGTCCTTACAATTCCCAAATATTATATTCCAAATGCATCAGGGCAAAACTCAACAATTAATTACATGTATTTGCAAATAAAGAATGTATTGAAAAAAACCTAAGTTGCTTTAAGCCATTCTTGCCCTGGCATGAACTACAAGAGCCACAACTTCCCCCACCCCAGAGAAGCTGTACCTGCCAGCATGTTCTGATACTTTTAACAGAAGGAAAACATCAAATCCTATTGCTGCACAGACTGTAACATCCTGTGGGAACTCTACATGAAGCAACATCTCTTACAGCGTGTAATCCACATGCTGTTCTTGTGGTCAAATAGTAGTAATGGAATTCCACAGGCCTGCTTCCAGAAACACAGCTGTGCTTTTCCAAAGAAAACCCACAGTCATCGACTGAGCTCATAATGCAGTGTTTTACATTGCGTCAACTGGCTCCTCTTTCCTAGTTTTCTTCCTCAACAAACTGCCAAATTATCAGCACCATCTCCTTCACAGGAACTAGTTCTGTATTTGCAAAATATTTGTCCATGTCAGGAAATGGGCCAGACTGTGTTACTAAAGAGCTCTTAAGAGGAAGAAAATAACTCCAGATTCACTAAGCTTACCAAAGCAAAATCTTAGTCCCATTTGCTCTGGAAGAGAACTGGGTTTTGTTCACAGGTTTAAGCATCCTGAGAGCAATAAACCTTTCTATGAAGGGACATTGTGATTTTCTGTTATGTTCTAGAATAAAGGAACATTAACCTCAAAGACAAAGCTGTGTGGGCTAGAAATGCTTTGTGAAACCACCATCACATCTGTGTGCATGGGATCTGTGTTTAGTCAAACAGCTGCTTGTCACACATACATCAACCTGGGGCTTGGAAGTCAAAAGTTCTGTCTTTATGAAGTAAAACAAATGACTCCATAAAGATGTGTCAGAATAACTTTTAACCTGATAAAAATTTGCTTGACTGCTTTAAATTTTTTTAAAGCAAAATGCACACACTCCTCCTCAAGTAGCCCGGTCTCACAAGGAAAAAGAAGAGTTATTAACAGCTAGTGTTTAGAGGTGGGACACAGAACAGGGAAGCAGAATCCTACTGTTCACACAGCAACTGGAAACAGCACTATGCTCTTGCTCATTCCCTTTAGGGAATTCCATCACCCACCATGTTCTCTGCAGTAATTAAGAGAGCACTGAAGGGAAACAGTAGTTTTTCTCTTCTTCTCACACTATCTGCTTTGCTGCAGGTACTGATGTGTGAACATGTTGAGCTCACTGTCAAGCCAACCTGCTTTGTTCCTGCAAGAACAGAAAGTTTTGTTAGGTGAATGAAACAGCTCTTCTCAAGACAGTCAGAAAGAAGTGCAACAAAGACAAGTACACAGCAAAGCATGGAGTGCCAGAGGTTCATTGCAAAAGGCTGCTGCCATTTCTTGCAGATCAAGAATGCTTGCCTGCTGTCAGTCCCTAAGCTTTGAGGTTCAAACAGAGATCTTGGACACGACTTCACATTGGTCTTACTGTGTGGGTAAGGAATGTTTGAAAATGTCTTCCCAACAGCCTGTGCAGGGTAAAGAAAGCAGCAGACAACTGGGTACAAAGGTGAAGGCAAGACTTCTTGCATAATTTTATAAGGGCCTGAAGGAGTTTGCAGAAGTGGAAGATCGTATGTTTTCATAAATGGAAGGGAATTGTAATTCCAAACAAATAAAAACAAGGAAGAAAAAGGTTTTGTGAGACAGAAGCTTTAAATGATTGTCAACAGTCCATAGGAAAGTACCTAGTGAAAGAGAACATGACTTGGTAGGGAAAAGCGCTGACACCTGCACATCAAGTAATATGACGAAGACAGAATGAACTCTAAGCTACAGCTCATATGAACATGCTGGGGCAATCATATGAAAAACAACTGTATGGAATAATCAAAACTCACCTGAGCAGTTTTGCTTTGCTCTGCAGTGAATCCAAAACTTCAATTTTTT
Organism: Buphagus erythrorhynchus; assembly: GCA_013400855.1. Lineage (NCBI taxonomy): Eukaryota > Metazoa > Chordata > Aves > Passeriformes > Sturnidae > Buphagus > Buphagus erythrorhynchus. The sequence goes on along the minus strand of VZTT01018297.1, from coordinate 24,008 downwards.
TATTCATGGCAGAAATTTCTTGCTCAAGATTCTCCCGTGTGACATCCACTTGCTGACACAAATGAGCAAATGTTCCAGCAAGCTCTCTATGAAACAAGAAGAGTTGAGTATGATGGGAAGTAAGATCAAGCAGCACATTCAAGGAATAAATTCCTTTGATGTATAGGGATGATGGTATCATGACTCAGATGCTCATCTTTCCAATTCTGCACAAGAATATATCAGAGCATTTTGATTTGAGACATGGAAGTACATTAAGACTAATGCCTAACAGCACCCAAACACTATATAGTCAAAATAAAAGTAATATTATTTTAAAATATCTATCATTAAATTTTTAAAAATTTGGAATTCAGCATAAAGCTATCTTTTTCTTTAACAAGGAATAGCATTTTAAAAAATCCCAAACAACAGAGTTTCCATAAGGTATTAGCTGAATATAGGGAACTCACTGCTGGACTTGGTGGCTGCAGTTTGAGCCTGTGTAGCTGACGATGAGCTGCAGTTTCTCCCCAGCATACTCCACAAACTGCCTCTTGAAAGCTCTCTCCTTTGCTTTGGTGGTCCAGGTGAGGCGCTCGTACACATAGAGCAGCCCATAAAGGCCAAAAGACAGAGCAATCAGTCTCCAACCCACAGCCTTCCAGACCTAAGGAAACACAAGGAAAAACAAATTACAAAATCATCATCTCAGACTGATGCTCGCTCCCAAAAATGGCGCACAGAGCATTGCAAAATCAGCTCACTAAACTCAAATGGAAGATCAAAGGAGAAAATAGGTCATTATCTATGAATAGCAAATATCTACAGGATTTGGCAGTGCAAGTGCTTTTTATATCAGTGCTCCAACTTCAGTTATAAAAATGCTGCCTAGAATGCACACATACCACACCACCAACCACGATGATCCCCATGGAAGTTCGGGAAGTTAAAGAGGCCAGTCCAGTCACCATGGACACCATGAGTTCTTCCTGGGTCATAGAGCCCTGAGGCAAAGGAGGCAGACTGGGATTTGCTGGTGTTAGAGGGCGCTGAACCTAATTAGAAAAACCAGGACAAAACAAAATCAAAGGAGAGAATAAAAGGAGGCAAACCACTGCTCTTCCCACCAAAGGAACTTCAGCAGCCATTGAAATAATGAATATCCACCCCAACCACTCCACGAGGTATTCTACCTGGTCATTATAGCCCATCAAGGCCCGACGACCATTCTTTGGTCCCAAAAATCTGTTCACCAGCATTGTCCACCCAAGAGAGAAATGGAATTCTATGTCCTCCTGGAAGTCAGCACAAAGCTTGTCACAGTTGAGATCATAGCTGAGCATGAAGCACTGCCGGGGAATTAACATGTCTATCTGGCCCCGCATAGAGACTGGGAGGAGGGGTTTTAAACCATCTGCACAGACAGAAAACAAAAACATGCAAAAAATGCCTGTTGAGTTCACAAGAATTAACTGGTGTATTCCATAATCGGGGTGCTTATGGCTTGTTTCATCCTCTACAGTTAGTTTCCTTAGTATGTTAAATTTCATAAGCCAAGCATGTTGCAAAGTAAGAGATACATCATCAATTATTATTCAATTCTTGGTTCTTCAGACCAATCCAGAAGGAAATCTTTCCAGACCCTCCAAAATCCGTATAGGTAGCTGGTGAAGTTTACAGATTAGCAAGACCTTGGAAAACAACATCTGAAACCCAGTTCTACAAGTCTTTAGGCACCAGAGTCCAATATTCAGACAAGCAGCTAGTTACAAGTTATTTGTATTTCATTAGGATTTAGTGTGAGAATCTTCCAAATTTCCAAAGCCACAGTTCCTCTCTGTCATGATGACAACACTGTGACTGTACATACTCATTAGGAAATCACTGCACAAGTTCAGACACGCATATACAATGTTGCATTACTCATCAAGATGGAAACTAAGATGGTGCCAGTTATACATCAGCCATTGCATTAATGAGAAACCCAGAACATCTACCTAGTTATTTTGCATTGCAATTCAAGGGAAGAGAAAGGACAATATTGCCTGTGGAACTGACCTATCATTTCTTGCTGCATTGTCTGCAGGGAAGTTGTGATAGCACTGGAGCAACGATCTGACATGTTACGGCCTAGGCCTTCCTCGATGTGTTTATGCAGCTCCTGATAAACAAAGAAAGGGTTAATAAGATTAGGATAAACAGGGCTAAGATGCAGGCTGAAGGTGCTAGAGCTTGCTAGTTAAAAAGACCCTCCCAGAACAAGAGCACACAGTCTGTCTGCACAGTGTTCTAACATTAATTTCATACTTCCCTCCATTTTTCAGAGAGGGGGATGAAAAGGCAAATCAAAAAAATCTCACATGGACTCTTTAGTTCGGGAGAAGTTCTGTTCAATCTATATAATGTGATATATAATGTGTATCAATTTATTACTAAGATTATTAACAAAACTAAAGCTTTAGCTCATATCCTAGTTGGAAGACTGTCAAACATCTCAATGAGCTGGTGTAATTACTCAGAGCTATAAAAGGTATCTTAAATTGCTTAAGCAAACATCACTCACACTCTTGTACACTTTAAGAACTACTTGAGATGGATGGAAGTCTGCTTGGTATTCATCTACCAACACTGAGAGCCGTCTGATTTCTTCTGCCATTGCATTTGACACCTAGAGAAACAGCACAGGAGAGAAAATAGAGCTTCTGAAAGCTTTTCTCCTCCTCCCATCTGTAACTCCCACATTTCTAGTGCTTCAAAACTTTGCCAGTACTGTGCATTTTCCCCACCATGCTGGCAGCCATTTCAGACAATCCAGTTTTCTGCAGACACTCCTCCTTACCTGCCTCTCCACCTCTTCAGTGATTTGTTTGATTTTCCGCTTGTAGTCTTGAGTAAGGAGCTCCAGCTGTTTGTCAATAAAACCTAGACGATCCTGACGCTCCTCTCTCATTTCCAGACAGTAAACTCTGGTGAAAAAAAACCCCTGTCCATCAAAATGCCAGATAAATGCATTTTTTATATAGAAATATATTTGAATTCCAGAAATAAGACAGATTTTCCTGCCCAGTAACAAAACATGTCAATATCTGCAACACTTTACAGTCATGGTGCAGGACAAAAATAAGGTCCTTTTCCCAATAATTCCATAATTCACTAGAAGCAAGACCAGCAATACATGTCCTTCCTGCTCTCAAACATGCTGTACTCTGCTTTGCATTTCACATGCTCATGTTCCCTTACATCTCTCCCAGAATACAAACTCCAGTTACGCAAGCACCAAGCATCAGCTCTCACCGCTGTTCCTGGGCAGCAATGTGCACAGAGTCCATGATGAGACGAACGTCCTCTGCAATTTGCTTCGCTCTCACCGTATGCTGCTCAAACTTTGTTTTTACTGCTGACTGTGAGATACATTCCTGGAGACAAAAGGCAGCCCTAGATTAGCAGCAGGAAGGACCATATACTAACACAACTTCTCCATCCTGTGTGATATATTTCCAAAATGTGTCTCCACAAGTGCCAGGAGTAAAATCTAACCAAAAGGTCAGCGCACACAATGCTCACCTCAAACCTCCTCTCGAAGCTTTGAAATTCAAGCATTCTTACTTGAAATCCATCTGCCAATGCTCCACCTGAGAGAAGGAATGCACAAAACAACCACTTCAATTTGGAGAAAGCAATCAGATGTTGGACATCAGGAAGTTACTGAAGCTTTACACTGAAGCTAATGCAAAAGTGCTACTAAGTCACCCCTTCTGTTGTGATTGCCTTATTAATAATTCGGTCTACCCCAGCTGTATACATTTTTCGAAACAAGATACTCCCTATTTTCTTCTGTATAAGTCAATGGAAAGTTTCTGCTAGCTTTCCTCACCTCCTTCTGGCATTCCTTGAGCCCTCTGAATCCTGGCATTCAGCACTTCTTTTGCAGACACAAAGAAAATTCGATCCCCTGCCTGGGCTCGATCCACCACACCCAGCTCATCCACCAGGAAACTGGTACAGCGCTCCATGTGCTGCCGGCGCACCTGAGGGACCACCATCATAAACCACACATGCAGTTAAATCCACATTGTCCAGCTCTTAAAGGTCAGACCAAGCACCCAAATGCCCTCTGCTGGTCTAAGCTACCAAAAAAAGCATGAAAAAAAAATTCGCGATTTTATGGAATTTTCCAGAGGTTTTCTAAAGTGATCTAACTTCAAAGGGTCCCTGCAAGACTCTTGATTTCCTGCTCAGAAATTTCAGGAGTCATGTCCTGATCACTAGTCTATGTTCTCGCTAGTCTCCACACTAAGGTGATAAAAATCCAACCCGTAAAACAATCATACATAGATAGCACTGATGGTATCCTCAAGGACCAGCATCAAAACAGACTCCATAATATCCATGCAAAGAGAAGTATTTTAAAAACATCACAAACCTCTTCCATGTATTCTGGTTCAGAGGCAGATGCATCCCAACGGTTATTTAAAATAAATATATTGGGTCGAGATAGACGTTCATTCACCTTGTGAAAAAACTGCTTCTCCTAAGGAAAATGAAACAAAACCTCTTTAGATTAATATGTCAAATATTTTTAACCTTTAGCTAAATTAATTGAACAAGTGGACTTCTACATACAGTTTGCATCAATGTTGATTCAGAATTTGCCACCAGGACAAATACATCAGCATCAAGACAGAATTTGTCAATCCAGCTGTCCAGCTCTGTGGTTACATCAATGCCAGGGCTAACAATAAAGAGAAATGAGATATTACTGTGCTGTGAATACAGAAAAACCAGAATTTAAAAAGTTGAGAAATTTTCAGAGCATTAATTTCCCATGTCTTAGCTAGAGTGCCCTGAGGTGACAGAGTACAGGCTAAAAGGAAGTAATGACCAAGAAATTGCACTGTTAATTATAGCAAGGGACTTTGGACACTGTCTTAGATTAGAACAGGGTCAATTCCCTTGAGGTTTGTTAAATATATATTTGAAAACATTTCCATAATTAGTCTGTGATAAGCAGGAAAGGAAAGAAAGCTATTTCTCACCTGTCCATCAGCACCAGGTCATCCTTTAAGAGAGAACATTTGGAATTGGGCCACATTACACTGACTAGGCTGCCAGCATTCAAATGTTCATCCTGATGAAGGGCATGAGCCAGCTGGTTTACTGTCTATGAAAAGATGGAAATAACATTTCCTGTATGCCAAGACCCACTAACACAATTATCCTCCCTTCAGGACTGTTTCATGGACAATTTGAGATAAAGCCCAAGTTCAAATTATTTTCTCTCTGGAAGGTTTTCCCCACAAAACCTTCTTGAGTGTCCTCGTAAAAAGGCAACTGCTAGTAAGAGTTTATGAGAGATTTTTCCTGTCTACTAAGAAAGGCTACTGAGGAATTATCAGGAAGTCTGTGATTCCATCAGTCATACAAAGCTCAGAACTTCCTGAGTCATTGCTCCCTGCTACCACTAACAATTACAATGCATCATCTCCTTCATAAAATGAACAACTCCCTATCCTGACTGTGCTTCATTCCTTACTTCCTACATCTAACAGATTCATTCTTCATCTCCACTCCTTTAATGATTAAAATCCTTAACTGTGAAATTTAATTTTTTTTTCTTCCCTTTTCTGACATTCCTGAAGAGCTCTTATCCTTAACCTTATGCCTAAGGAAATTGTACCTTAACACTCTTCTTTTCCTCTGAGCCTTCGGTCAGCAGGAAAGCCTCGTGTCCATCTGTCCCTTCTACACGCAAGAAGCAATTTGTGGTGTGTCCAATTCCTGAAGGAAGAACTTTGTCCCACAGCATGGCATTTATCACAGTGCTCTTCCCATTGCTTGTCCTGCAGTCACATTAAGGACAGTGTTTCAGGCTTCTGAGAGCCAGGTGTGCTCATTTCGATATTACAAAAGCAAATTCTCTAAAGCCAAGTTGTGTCAGAGCCATTAACAATTTAGGTGCCAGAGGCAACCTGCAAAAAGACTTTTCTATTTCCTTATTCTAAGAATTCTTCAGATTGAAAAATTACGTGATACAATACTTGTTTCCAATTTACCTGTATCAGGGACATGGAGATTACAAGAAAAAGCTAAAGCACTAGTGTTTCTATAAATATTTTTTTACTGGCTACAATCCTCAAATGCTTTACTGAATGGGGAGCGTAGGCAACACAAGCATGTGACTCACCTCCCAAAAAAAGCAACTTTCATATGTCGTCTTGCCAACACTTCACTAATACCACTGACTTTTGACAGGTAGCTTTTGACTTCCAGTACCTGCTCTTCTGTGGTGACAGGATCAAGCTCTGCATTCTTGTGTGTTTCTAAAATCAAAATAGATCATGTCTCTGAATGCCAGAAGCCATGTGGGTCAGTCCTGGGTGAAACCCCTCTCTGTGATGGTAACACTGAACATTTATCTGCGTCCCACAGCTCGTGTGGGTGATCTTGACATGTGCAATCATACCCTAAAGCAATTCTACAGTAGCATTTATCAACTGCCTCTTTTTTAACAAGCCTCTTTTGTGTATCTCATCATATCTCATCACCTTTCCCGTTCTTGAGACTGCTTTGAACAGAACAGCCAACACTGCAAACAGTCCAGCACCCTTAGGGATAAAATCTGTCTGTGCCTTAAGCTGTTAAAGCCAATTGCTGGCATATGTTACATGTCAGTAGCAATTATGTGTTCAGGCAAGAATATTGAAAGGATTATAGGCAAAAAAACCCTACAGAGGTTGTGTAATTAATTAAAAATCTCCCAAACATAAAAACCAAGCATAGCTCCCTAACTAGCTCTGTTTCTTAATATGCATGAACTTCTCATATTCAAAATATGAGAACTCCACCCAAATTCAACAAAATAATTTTCAGTTCTTCTTACAAACATGAATGCATAAACAGACACACATGCATAAATAGACACAGATTTAGCAGTGTCATTTAACTGACTGAGGGGTTTTGGTGTGTATTTTGGGGGAAATCACAGATGGGCAGAACACTGTTACACACTCATAGTTCAAGAACTCAGCTTACCTTCCAGGAACAAGGAGCTCTCACTGATGTATGCAGCCAGCTGTTCAAAGATACCATTGATTTTCTTCTTTGCAGTGACAAAATGTTTAAGTGGAGAAGCATTTACCTCAGCCATGTGTCTTTTATCCTTCTTCACTGCAACTATTGAGTTGGAACGAGTAAACAACAGGGACATTGCGCTACAGGGAAAAATCCAGCAAAGAGCAGGGTCACCAAGTGTCAACAGCTATCCAAGGGGGTGCAGTGACAGGACAAGAGGGAAAGGCTTTCCACTTACAGAGGGCAGGGTTAAATGGGATATTGGGAAGAAATTCTTCCCTGTGAGGGTGGGGAGGCCCTGGCACAGCTTTGCAGAGGAGCTGTGGCCACCCCATCTCTGGAGGTGCTCAAGGCCAGGTTGGACAGGACTTCATCCACCCAGTCTGGCAGAACATGCCCCTGTCCATAGCAGGGAGTGGAACTGGATAATCTTTAAGGTCTCTTCCAACCCAAACCATTCCATGATTCTGTGATCCAACCATGCATTTTTACAAGAATTAGATAAATATGCTTTTTAAGAACTATCTTCTTTCTTTCACAAAGAAATGGTTTCATTTTATACAATATGTATCAGAAAAAAAAACAAAACTCCTTCTTTCTTTCTCCCTTCCAATAAACAAGCTCGCAGTGATCACTCCTTGCCATCCTCCACTTACTTTCAGGATGAGTTACGTTTTCACAAGTCAGGCATGGCAAGCTTGAGGCCCTCTCGAAGACAAATGGCAGCAGTTTTCCCTGCCTTCTACCGCGCCCTATGGCTGCTCTCCGTTCCCGCAGCTCCTTCAGCGACGCCAAGTCCAGCCGGTCTCCACCCCTGTGGCAGAGTGACCGCAGATGAGGGACACAGGTACCGAGCTCCGCCGTCACGNGTGCCCCAGGGATGCTCTGGGCTCTGGTCCCCCGCAATCCCGCTACCCGGAGAATGCATTGGATTGACGCTCCGGACGGACGCCGCCTCCCCCTCAGCCCTCTAGGGCGGGAGAAAAGGGCGGGAAACGCCCTCCTCGTGCCCGCCTCGCGCCCCCTCAGAGCCTCCTGCCCCAGAGCCTCCGACACTCACCCGTCCCTGCCCTTGTCCCTGTCCCTATCCCTGCTTCTCCGGAGACGACCCTCAGAGAGACTGGCCCGGACTGGAGAAACTGCCAGGTCCCCTCGGCTCGGCCCGGCCCTGCCCCGCCCGGGGCTCACCTTCACCGCCGCTCCCAAACGGCCGCCATGTCACCCCGCGGCGCCGTCGCCCGGGGAGGCGCGGGAGTGTATGCGTCATCGCCGCGCGCCGCGCGCGGGGCACCTTGGGAGCTGTAGTTCCGGGGCCCCCGGGCCCACCTCAGGAACAGAAGCCACGGACCATGTCACGGGAAAAGGTTTAATGTGAGTTCCCCACGCCCAAACCGTACAGCTCGTGAACGCCCGCCACCGCACCGGCCCGAGGAAACACACAACAAAAGTAACAAAAACAACCAACCACACAAAACAAAAACCCCAAAACAAACAAA
>VZTT01018297.1:3158-15409 GCA_013400855.1 Buphagus erythrorhynchus | reverse complement strand
GGCGGCGGCGGCGGCCCGGGCCCACCTCAGGAACAGAAGCCACGGACCATGTCACGGGAAAAGGTTTAATGTGAGTTCCCCACGCCCAAACCGTACAGCTCGTGAACGCCCGCCACCGCACCGGCCCGAGGAAACACACAACAAAAGTAACAAAAACAACCAACCAAACAAAACAAAAACCCCAAAACAAACAAAAACCCTCTGCTGCTGAATAAATACGTAATACACATTTTGGACATCTCGACGACTGGCTGATCAATCCCTTCGTTTGGTAACAGACAGTTCTGGTTTTCACATAACAGGGCTTAGAACAGTTCTAATTCTCAAATGATTGCCCCTGCCTGGATTTCTGTCTCCTGGGCACGGGTGAGTGCGTGGCATGGGAACAGACCTGAAAAGCTCAAGGAAAGCAGTGGAGGAAGCTGCACGTCCCCTTCCTCAGGCACATTCGAATTGTGTATGCAGAGGTGTTGCAGGTGAGCTCCTGCCAGAACTCACATGTTAAAGCTATTCTGTCCCCATTAGAGTGACCCATCCCAGAAGGGCTCTACCCTGACAATCAGGCAGCAGAAGCTGGAGACAGACAAATAAAAGGCAGGGTTTGGTTGTTTTTTTTTTCTCTTAAGGACAATCGTGACAAATCATCTATGAATTTATTGCTTGTGAAACACACTAGTGTGACATAATGGTGTCTGATAAGTAGAGCAGGTATCTCACAGGCACAGGCAGAAAAGGTTTTTGCCCCTTCCCTCTCTAACCACAGGTCTAGTCTAGACATATTTTTACACCTACTTATTCACCACAATCTCTCAGCACTTCCTAACCACTCATTTCTGTCAGCCTTGACCCCACTGGAGAAGTTTCTGCAATGGAGTGTTTTGGTTTTCAATCTCAAATAATAGAAACACTGAAAAATTATTTCCTCTAACAGCCAGAGAACAGCTCTTTCATCTAATGTGAATGGGCCATCAAAGAAAATTATTAAAACAATCTCTGACAAATAGAATGAGGTCACAAAAGACCACTGGGACCTCTGGGTTGTTATCCAGAGACTGATCAGATCTTTTGACTATCATTACATAGTATAGAACAGAGACAATTCCACAGTGAAGCCCTCCTGACTGACATAGCTGCTCCCAGCCTTCCCTTTCTTAGATTTAATCTACATATTGACATGGCCTGAATTTGTGTGGGTATGTCTGCTGCTTTCTCTTTCTGGAGAAACAAAAGATAGGGGGGTCTTTTATCTCTTCAGTCTAATCCCAGAGGTAAAGCACTATCAGAGGACCTTCCTTTAGCTAACCAGAAACACCTATGTTGCCACTGCTGCTGCTTTGAACTTTGTGATTTGCATGCAAGGACAGCAAAGAGGTAAGGAATCTGATGATCTTCAGGCTCTTCCAACTCAGTTTCATTTGGTGTGACACTTAACTGTTATGACTCCTAGAGTCAGCTCCCTGATTGGTTTATATTTGGAATAATGTCCAGCAATTATTGTCTAACATCCAGTCCCATATATGCTGTGGATGAAAACAGGCTTCCAGCTTGTAACTTGCCTCCAAAAAGCTGGATTTCTGGTCAAAAAAGCACTTTTTAAAGCCAATCAATCACTGATGAAAGTTCAAGTAAACAGTGCTTTCAAGAAACAGTGGATGAGGAGCAGAATCAAAAATGAAGGCACAAAATCTCCTTTGAACTTCTACAGCAATATTCCTAGATATTACCTGCAGTATCAGAGAGGGAGATCTTCCAGTAGTGGAGTCTTAGAATATCATTAAAAATCATATTAAAAATCATATAAAAATCGAATCCAAGTTGCTTTGAACAATGCCTTAGAAACTCTCAGCAGCATTCCCTGTTTCTGCTCAAAGTCAGCAATGAGCAGGGCCAGGAAAGGTCCTTCCTTTCCTGGGAAGCAGAACTCTAGGGGTCAAGAAAGGACACTGCGATGTAGCGGGTTCCTTTGGTGGTTGGCAGACCTTCATGGTAGTGGGTCAGGCGTCCTGGATGCATAAGGGTCCAGCCTTTCCGTGGAGCTCGGATAGAGCAGTTGTAGCGTATGAACCGGCAGCCTCCTCCCTGGTGGGAATACAAGAGACACATCAGCTTGGAAAAAGCACCTCAGGGAAGGGTGACAGCACTTCTGAAAATGTGACAAGGTGCTTGGGGAATCTCCTGTGTTCTGATGCATTCAAAAATCTCTTTCCTAGCCTAAGCCAGTCATTAATTGTATCCTTAGTGTGAAGAAGCCCTCTGAGGATCAGGGAAGGGTTTTCAGCTGCTCCCAGTGCTGGGCTGCACTCCTGACCCCTGGCAGACACTCACCTCATAGTCAATGCCAACTCTGTTCAGGGCAATGTTGATGGTGAAGGTGGATGCGTCGTGGTGGGGCATTAGGGATGGCTGCTCATCAGGTTTGTAGCGAACCACAAAGGCCAGCTCAAACTGGGTCTGAGAGAGAAGAACAAAGTGCACTCTGTTAGAGGGCTATAGTGGTCTGTGGCTTCTGAGCTGCAGAGCAGGGTGTAACACTGAAATTGCATTCCACTGCTAAAGGAGAAAGGCAACAATCAGACAGAAGAATGTCACTAAGAAATTGTGTATCTCTTAATGCACATACTTATGTCACACTGCAGGGTCAGTTCCTCTGTACTGGGAAATAGTGTGTAATTGCTGAAGGATTCTGGCAGTCTTGCCACAAAGCTGCAGCTGGAGGAGGTGCTGAGCTGACCATGAGTTTTGCTGTTAAGGTGGACATACCTTGGTGTAGTATCCTGGGTACAGTTTCTCTGTGATGGGTGCAATATAGTCCAGAAGAAACTTATACCATTCTCTTTCAAAGCCAATTTGGTTCATGTGTATGTCAATAGTTGGGACGTTCTCATATCCTCCTTGTATTCTGCTGTCCTGAAATAGAATCAACAGAAATACCCATAAGAATGGGAACCTTGGAGTTCAGGAATGAAAAGTACTTGTTCCTGGTAACTACAAATAAATATTATGTTTGTTTATCAGAATTTGCAGGATGGAAAGCTCATTTCAAAGCTCATAGTTAAACCCTAAGAGAAACAATATTACCATCAGAGAGGTTGAACACTGGGACTTCAGAGGACAGTAAAGAGGACTCGGAAAAAGTTAATCAAGAGCAAAATTAAAGTATTGTCTCTACTTTTGTGGTTTAATTCAGGATCTAATGCCTTCCCACAGGAGGCACTGCTATCACCAGGCATGCACAGAAAATGGTGTAGCCCAGAACTCGAAAGAGCTCCTGTTTTCACTTACCGTGTTGTCACCTGTGGACCACTGGCCATAATGTTCCATTTCTTCCACCAGCTCATCACAGGCAGTGTCAGTGAATATGGGGAACCAGTAAACATCTGGGCAGGGCTGCAGATAGCAGACAGGTGAGAACAGCAGAAACAAGGTGCTTGAGGTAAAAGAAGTAAGGCTAAACTGAGTGTAGACTGTGTAAGTGGAAGGAAACTAAAATACTGAGGATAGAAATTCGTCTTCTGATTTATGTGCCCCACTTTTACTTAAGAGAGATGGAGGTGTGCTTCTAGGAGAATGATTTGGCTCTAAAAGTAATTTCCAGGTCATGTTTCCTGTGCTCAACTACTTATTCATGAGAATTACAATGATGATGATAAAGCATTGTCCTAAAGCTCATCTCCCATTCTGATGGATAAATTGGTGTTTTCTTACCGTTTCTACCAATTTCCCTTTCAGAGCTGCTGTGTAGTTTTCATGGATGTACTTTTCTCTCCAGTCCTGCAATTAGAAGATAAGCAAACCAGTAATTTCAGTGGGGCCCCTGCTTAAGGAGGTAATAAAAGGCCAGGCACTCATGCAAGCAGTATTTCACAGGCTTTGAAGATCTATATGTTACGATCCCAAAACATATTCTCTTCAAATTGTGTGCCTGTGCTCCTCATCCCACCTGAGAGACACCATTATTACAAAGCCTGGTCTTCCCACATTGCTGTGCCTTCTGAGTATGCAGGTTATCTCACCTCAGGATTGCTGAATATTTGCCAGAGGTCATTGTGGAGGTGACTAGTCTGGTAATTCTCCAGAGACAGTATGTGTCCGAACTGATGCTGATTTGTCAGGTACATAAAGACTCCCTGCAGAACAGAGAGAAACAAAAAAGGCCTCGTATTTCTGAGAGCCACCATGAAACCAAGCACTGGACAGTTCTCCAAGCTGTTAGTTTACTCATTCTTGTGGGCTTTCAGTTTTATTTCCACCCTGGATATGATAAACTCTGAAAGGTTACAGGCAGAGACAGTAATTCTGTGTCCTGTCAGCCAGGGCTGGAAGTAGAGGAGACCAGTAGCTGTGAGATTAGGGTTTTCCTTCTTACCCTGCCAATCCCATTTAGAGCAGTTCTGAAAAGGCTCAAGAACAAAAATGTTATCCACATTTAGTGGTCCATGGCTACACATGGTTTCACAGCAAGATAGAAATCCCATGCTGTTTCAAAGTCTGCTTTGTATTGACTAGTACCAGTTCACCCTATCCCTGCCCTGGCAGAGCTGAATGCCTTGAAACTACCTAATCCTGTACCCTTCACCCTGGCACACAGCTCTCCCCTGCCAGCCTCTCTCCTTGACTGACCTGATTGCGGACGTTGTGGCAGAAAGCCATGTCAGCATCCAGCTTGCCACTGTGGAACAGATCTCCCTGCTCAAGCTCCGAGCGCAGAGCCTTGGCTTTAACCATGTAAACACTGCTGATGTAGGGAACATTCCAAAGCCCACTGAAACACAGCAGAAGAAAAGTGAGACTTGGAATACCACTGAGAGAGATACTGCTGGATTTTACAGGATGACAGGCAGCACTGCAGCATCAGCCAGGCTTGCCTGAATGACCCAACTCAGAACAGAAGGGAGAAACCATACCAACAGAGATTGGCATTCCAGAAAAAAATCACTTATATTGCCCACAGCTTTTAAGCTGCACAAATGCTAGTCCATTGTGAAAGCAATTAATTGCTACTGTGTGTTTTTGCTAGGGATGTAATTAATGGCTTGAATCTCTTCCCAGAGAGATCAGCATATTTTTTCCAGTGATTTAAAGAAACTGAACTAGCCAAAAGTGCATAAGCTGATTTCCAGCGTTTATTGGACATACAATGGCCTATAAAAAGGCCTATAAAAAAGAAGGTCCCTCAAGAATAGGAATAAATCAACAATTCTATTTTGTGAATCTTCCATTCAAGGATCACCTGGTATTTTCTGAAGATTTATTAGCAAAGATTTTGTATACTGACAGAGATTAAACATCACTTTACAGGAGTTTAAGGGTCACACTAACTATAATCCTCAGGTGGGAAAACATGACATGAGTAAGATGAGATGATTTCAGCAGTCAGCACTCTCAAACCCTTACTCTGATCATAAGAAAATCTGCCTCAAGTATGTTATTGTCTCTGCTCAGGGGAGAACATAAAGCAGCTTCCAAATGGGAGCAGACACTTCTTTTCCTTTCCTATACACAAAGACATTTGCACTCTCTGGTTCTTAGACATTAGTTTGATGATAACATGCTGCAGCAAGCTTTACATTTGAGGGATTAGATCAGTGGAAAGCTCTCTTTGCATACTCACACTCTCCGCCTTTGAACAATATCCACATAATCTTCTGAACGGGCATAGTATCCATCAGGGCTCAGTGCTCCCCAGAAATTGGACCACAGCTTCTCATGACGGCTTACCAGGGGGGCAATCACCAGCCTAGAAGCATGAAAGAAAAAGGAATTGCAGGACAGGATGTTACCACAGGAAGAAAAGGAAAATATTTACAAACCACAGTACTGTAAGAGCTATTTCCTCCCTCACTTACAGAGTTGCTGTTTTGTTAACTCTGTTGGAATGAAATGCCACATAAGAAACGGTAAATATGGTCCCAATCTCCTGTCTAACTGCACCCTACACCAGGTCTGTTAGAATCTGATTTGTTCTAATGACTATATAAAAACAAAGCTAAGGATGATTTACATCCCCTGCCTAAAATACAGGAATTACAACTAGAGTGAAAAAAAAAGCCACGTAAGAGGTGTTTGGCTAACATCCCATCCCTGGTACAGCTCTCCCAGTTCCCTACACATCTCAGGGAAGTGCACTGAATTCCTCATGTGAGATGACCAGTAAGCATTGCTCAGACCAAAGAACTCACTTGTTCTGTTCAATCAGAAGCCTCAGAGTCTCTCTGTTCTTCAGAACTACCTCAGCATCCAGGCTGAAGTAATAGTCACAGTCAGGATCCTTCCTGCACAAATCCCTACAGCCAGAGAAAAGGAAAGTCACATCCTAAACCAGAGGAAGACAAAGGACAGAGCACCAAGAATTCCTTCACCTTGTAGTCTAAAGGTCCTCTGGGTGCTCAGAGAAGTTTGGTTTAATGTAACAACTCAGAGGGCCAGCATGGTACAAGCCCATCAGATTCAGTATCCCATAGCAGATACTGAGACACAGCCAAAATCACATTTAGCAAACTTTTTGTCAGCTCAGACTGAAGAGGATCCCATTTACATCTGGCCCAAACCCACACCTGAGCTCAAACATCCTGATCACAGACAGGAAGATACTCTCCCACTAGTTCTTAGTTTTGCTACAACATTCCTCTTCAGGTAAGTGCATACCCTTTATGCTCTGTGGCTGAGTATATACATGAGGGTGGGAGATACAGGGCTATCCTTCTGTCAGAACAAAGGACCAGTGAGAACTTAGTTTCTGAAACTGGACAAAGTGAGCTGGTATGGAAGCTGATTTTTTCCTAATATATAAGGCCATCAGAGTTAATGCTAGAAAAACTGAAAGGGTGACCGAAAAAACAAGAGCAATCACTTCACAGGGATGATCCTCAGAAGAAACAGATGTCTTAGGTTGGACACAGGCTGTCTCTGCTGGCTACCATGTATGGCCTCTTCACTTACATGCCCAAGTTACGTGCCTCAGCATTCTCCACCTCATCATCTGGTCCAATCACTTTGACAGCAAGATATTCTTTGCCATGCTCTTCTACAAAAGAGTCCACCTGCGTTACGTGATGTTCTTCCTATTCCAAAAGTAAGGAAAAAACAGGTAAGATGGGCTCATCCAGGCCACCCAGCCTCCTGTTCTTGAAAATGAGTAGGTGGGCAACAGCTCTTAAGCCAGCTTCCACACATTTACAGCTGGATGGGTGTCACTGCAGGTAAGTATGCGATCTTATGGGTGCCAACAAAGCTAAGTATTGTGATTACACAGCCTGGAAGTCTAGCCCAAGGTTGCAAAAGTACCTAGAGTAGAGGATGAGGTGTACATTTTCCCCACATTTGCTAAGACCATCACAAGCCAACTTCACTTACATGGTTGTGAATGAAGAGCTGGATTCGTTGCTTTGGGTAATGAAGGTTACGAAGCCGCAAGAAAAACTGGGAGAGGAACGGGGTGGGCTGCTCGATGAAAATGCCAATCAGAATCATTGGCAATGCCTCATCCTACATTCAGGGACAAGAGGAGAGAAGTGGTGAGTCATGTTTCATATCAGAAATGTAATGATTGCAAGGCTTGTTTTGAGAGCTTTGAATAGACACAGCAGCCTGACCTTAAACCCCACGAGGCTTCGCAGACCTTCATCACACACTGTGCAGCCAGTCTCAAATGTCCATATTTGAGGAATGTAGTTTCCCAGGTAGTTCAGCTGCAGCTGCAAAAGGCAATTTGCCAGATTATGCATTACAGAGCAGGGGAGTTTCTTTGTGTACACCCCCACTGTGAGATCACATTTCAACTTCGTTTACCTTTTTTGTGAGCTAAAGAATCTGAAAAGTATGACAGCCTGAGGGTCCAACTATATGTGGGTCTTTGAACCAGATCCATCTTGCTGCTATGGGCCTGGACTGCTTATTGTTTCTCAAATGTAAATGCACACAGGGAAAGTTAATATATGTGGAGGCAGTAACCTGATCCATTGAGCCTAAAAGGTCACTTTGCAACAAACACAGACCAAATCTTTCTTTCAGGACAATCCACTTACCTTGGTGGGTCCATTTCCATGGATCACCACAGGCAGAGTGTCATATAACAAGTTTCTTGCTCTCACTCGTGAGTTTTCAAACTTCAGAACTATCTCATCTGGAAATGACAACATCATCATGTTAAGGCTTTTATTGATAATTAGAAGCACAATGCCTCATTTATACAGAAAAACTGCTGAAAGATGAAAGTGTGGACAATGGATAACTGTGCACAAGTAGTTTAAGGGCTAGAGACCAAATCTTTAAAGGAGAAAAACATATTCAGAATGATCCTGTGAAGTAACAGGAGGATGGCTGGGAAGCTGGACAATGACTGGGAATTGGCAGAAGCCATACTGAAATATTCTTTCAAAACTGGCACTGACAAACTGTGCAGTGAGGAACAGCTACTGATGACAGGGACAGCTATTGATGGGAGGACTCAGGCCCTTCTCACCTAAGTGTTCTATGCACCTGACGTCTCTCTTTGTCACCCCTCACAAGAGTCCATTCTCCTGGCAGAGATCATCCAGGATGTTGCCTCAACACAACCATGCAAAATCCTTTGGAAAAAAGACTAGCATAGATACAAGCTGCAGTCTATCATTGATATAATGAGCACAGGAGCCAAAAACTACACTGCCATTACCACTTTTTACTTGACCAGAATAAAGAGAATGGAATGGTGCAAGACTGAAAACATTAGGCAGCACTGACAGGAGAGTAAGTGAATCCCTTTTGCCATAACTAGCAAATCAATCAGCTGGTCAGGTCAGAAGCCTGGCACAATCAGTGAGTGATCACAGGCATATCTGGCCGTTTCTCACCTCCCGTGGCATGCCAGCACTGCTCTGAAGCAGAAAGACAGGCAAGCCCTAGGCAGGGCTGTGTGTCATTACTTGCACTGGAAGTCCCTCCCAGTCCCCAAGGCTAATGCAATCTGACATGCCTGGAGATCAAAGTGGCAAGGAGGTGTAAGAGGAAAAGCCTGACCTGCATTCCCTGAAGTGGAGAAGGAATTGCAATGACAACATAATTGGTCATAGTGGAATTGCAAACAAATCCCAGAACTCTGGCAGAGACTTTAAATAAAGCTTTTTCTGTGGGGACAGCCATTTCTGAAATATAATCCCTTCAGCCATAACTTTATTTCTGGTGTCAGCATGCATATTGCATTCCAAGGAGAAATGAGCTTCCCTCTTCCATCTCACCTAATGCTCCATTTAGGTTTTGGAAGATCCGGTTTCTGTGGTCTAGACTGATGTTGATACTTTCCTTTAAAAGAATTAGATAAATAACCTTAATTAGAATACAAAAGGCATCCATTCTTTACATACAACAGACCCTATGCTCAGTGAAGATATATCCCATTCCTATAGTCATTTGCAAACTTTCCAAACTCTGAAGCCTAAAACATTCCCAGATAATCATAATTTTCATTCAAATCTGGGACAATTCACCATTTTCAAGAACAAGTTAAATATATTCTATTAGGCAAAACTATGCAAAACCCCTCTCCCACCCTTTTAAAGCTGCTGTGGGTGTGTCAATAAATCTTATAAGTGAAGTAGACTTACACACAGTCATATAAACCCCACAATACATATAATACACAGGAATGCCAGATAGCAAAACCATCTGCTGTGAAAAGTTTCTTGCCTTCTGTCCACAGGGCAAGTGTGACCCCAAGCATTGGCCCAGGTACCAGTGTGAAACCAGAGGACAGTAAGGTGCAAGGTCAGATTGTGCAATCTTTGTTTTTATCCCCTGCTGCAAGTCACACTCTGACTGAGTCCGACTAAAATGCAGCTCTGACTTAACAGAATTCTTTGTCCCTGCAGGCATCTATTAAGACTGATGAGTGGAAAGGACAGCAGGGTGCTAACATCCACTGTCTGAGTGCCAGGTCAGGGGAATTACTCAGCCCTTGCATGGCACAGGGCCAGAACTGCAGATGAGAACATTAAAGGGACTGTTCATGTTAAAGTATCACAGGCCATACTCAGATTTGGGGAACTAAAAAAGTCCAGCTGTTCTAAATTTTCTACCAGCTTTACTGGTAAAAAATTGCAAGTCTCTCTCTAATTAGTCTGATAACAGTTCCCTATTTCAAATGCCTCCTCATGACTTGTAAATTGCTGTTACAGTTTGAGTTCTCCATGCATTTGGTCTGTCCCCAGGGACAGACTGGCCTCTGTAATGCACAACTGGGCAGGGACAGCAGAACCAGAATGACCTGTGGGCTAGATGGTCTGGCCAGTGCACCACAGTGCTGGAATCACAATGCTGCTTCCAGGGTCCATGCCAGGCTTCTGTAGGATGTTACATGGCATTTTCCTAAAATGTACTTCAGTTCTAGGTTGGATATCTCTAAGTCAGCACTGCACTCTGCAGTTTCACATCCCCTGGGAGGAGGCTGGTTAGTTCCTCCACACTCAATGGCTTTAAACACCAGCACCTACAGATACTGGTATGAGTCTCCAGTAAGACTTGTTTTCAGACATATCTCTTCCCATTCACATTTTATGCTTAAATATAAAAATCGGTAATAACAGAAAATGGGGGTACTGGCTAGAATGCAAGTTTTCAGAAAGCCAGAATCTAGATACACCTACTCTTTTTTCTGGATCCAAGAAGATATTTGTATAGAAGAGCTGGTCACTGTCATCATCCTGTCCTTTCCACTCCTCCACAAGCTTCTTCAGGTTTGGAGCATAACCTATGAAGCCTGTGGGAATAAGTATGAGGAGTTGTTTCAACCCAGATGACCAAAAAATGGAAGTACTCCTGTATACATGTACTTTCACTTCTCTCACATGGAATCTCACTACACCCTGTGTTGCTGCAGAGACTCATCAACTTTCAGTTTGCTTTGCCACTTCCCCCACAGGTCAAATAGGAGGAGAAAGCTGAAAGCAAGCTCTGTGTCTCACCTCCAGAACCCAGGAAGCGCTTTCCATCTCGCACCTGAGGATACTTGACTTCCAACTTTCTGTCAGGATAGATGTAATTCTCTGCTGAGAAAACCACCTTGCTCTTGGCTTGTTTGAACTTTTTCAGCAGTTCTGTGGGGCCCGAAGCAAAGAGCACATCATAGCTAGAGAAAGACACAAAAAAAGGACAAAAGGAATGGAGTCAGAAAAACATGTCAGTGAGAAAAGTTTCTAGAAACAGCTAATTCTTTGTGAATCCCTTTCTTTTAGTTCTGTTTAACAGTATTACATTTTTTGTAATGCAACTAATTAAAGTGTATTCTTATTGTATGCTGGGCATGTGAAAAGAGACTGAGACTCCAACCCATCCTTTTCTCTCTTCACCTCTCTGGCAGACTAATTCTTGGCTCTCAGGATGTGCTGCAGCCTACTTCACCTTATAAAACAAACAACTCTGGTCAAAAAAGGCCTGCCGAGTTCCATAGGAATTGTCTGCTCATTCTCTGCAGATAGAGGCAGCCAAATTCCACCGTGGCAGAATCAGGCACAACGCTATCAACTTCATGCAGGAATTGGCATTAGCCTATTCTGATCAGACCTTCCAAACTGCCACAGATACAGCTCTGAGTGATTCCCAGGAAACTACAGAGCATTCAGGGAAAAAAAAAACCCAGAAATCTGGACACACTTTTCAAAAGTAATTGATTTCACAGTTCATTGCTTCTCAGTGAGAACTTGTCCAAACAGCCACAAGATTCAGTTCATGGCAAATTCTTTGCATCCATTACCTTTCTACAAAAAGGATGATCAAGTCCTCCTTATCCTCATACTGCTTCAGAGCTGACTTCAGCAGACGGACCTTCTGCCCACCTCCAGCTGGCTGCTGCTCATCTCCACCCTGCCACTCCTCATCCAGCCCCAGCACCTACACAGTGACAGGCACAGGGTCACCTCAACAGGGCACTTTCCCACCAAGGCTCACAGCAAAGAACCAGAACGCACAAACTTACTGGTCCTGATAATCCCCAGTGCAAATCACAGCAAAAATAACAGCCCCAGGACAAATGGACTAGGCAGCCTTTGATCCAGTCTCTGGGCTGGACAGTCAGTGCCACAACATAGCACAGTGACAAAGCATTCCTAACCACAGGGACAGGAGCACACTCTATACTGTGTGTCTTGGCAGTGCAATGGAAAAGTGCCATGAGGCTTCCTTGAGCAGGAGTTATGGATCCCACCCCTTGAGCAGGAGTTATGGATCCCACCCCTTGGGCTTGAGTTATGGATCCCACCCCCTGCGCTGGAGCTATGGCT